>PYWC01000028.1:831037-885858 GCA_003182015.1 Tuber magnatum | reverse complement strand
CACTGTTTCACTTGTTTCCTGGACGTGTCTCATTTCACCTTACTCATCATGTCTTGGCAATTATTGGCTCAATTCCGATCGGTTGCCACGGGATCGCTGTTCCACCGGAGGGCCCACCTTTAGACGCTTTGCACCGTATGATACCCCGGCATCGCTTTTCAGACCCCGCATACCTCCTTCCGATGTCCGCTCGCAACTTCGAGGAGACGCGCTGGTGCGCCATGAGTCAGTCGAGGAGGAGGGTGGTTTCTCCCGGGGAGAGGCTCTGAGGTCGAGGATTATGAAAGAAGGGGTTAGTTGATTCGCTAGCATTTTCCATCCCTTTTTCGGCTCCTTTTTGGTGGCATGTGGTTGGATGTGGTGGCTCCTTATCGTAGTTAGGAGGGGTGGGATAGGGGTTTTTGGAGGGTGCAGATTCAGTTGAGGTCGAGTGAGGTGGACAAGTATTGGTACATAAAATGATAACATAGTTTGGTTGTGGGAGTGACAGAAGGCATACCGAAGTTGTGACAGTTCCTGACCCTAGCGGATATCGTGCTCAGTGTCGATACTTGCAGTATGATAACAGGGTTGAAACCTAACCCTGAGCTAACTCTGCGTAGATGGAGTGAATGGGGTGACTCGAAATGGGGCCAATGAACATGCAAGAGACAGGAGTACTACTAGTGACAGATTTGGAGATGGTAGAGTTTGGAGGGGGATGTCAGAATCGGGGGTAAAGGGTGGGTACAAGGATGGATTAGTGAAAGGGAGGGACCGCAGGTGTTGAAGAGCAAATTGGATGGTCAAGTTACTGCACCTGGTGGAGCATGGAAGCGTATCCTTGGAGATTGTGAGCAAGATGTTAGAGGTGCGTGGAGGAGAAAAGGGGGAGAGGAGTATAGAAGGAAGAAGGAAGAAAGAAATGTTGGGTATCGTATGAGGGAGACGTGAACCTGTGTGAGTGAGCGCCCAGGACTGTAGTCATGGGTAATCACCATCGCCGGTCCCGGTCGCTGACCGCCCAGGTCGCAAGAGTTGGGTTTGCTGTGTATGTCCTCGGGCGCTGGCCTAACTATAGGGTGCTAAGAGAAGTCCTGGTTAGGGTCTGGGTCTCCCAGGAATCTGATCAAATGTACTAGTCAGGCCCTGAACTGCTGGATGCCCGGATGCTCGATGCTTCCAGTGCAGACTTGTAGAACAGGACACCTATCGCTCCGAAATCCTTTGAAGAAATGCAAGACCCGAAATAGCGAGAATATTGAACCCATACTTTATCTGGAATCAATGTACTGGGTGCCGGGGGTGAAGAAGAAAAGCTCACCACGGTTACATGTTTGGCCATTATTTGTGTTGCTAATTCGTGAAAATTCTATATAAGGGCTTACCGGAGACCTGGGATATTGAGTTTGCCGTGTTCTGATAGGGTGGCAATTTTACTCGATAAGTTGGTGTGGGCTATAGGCTTCCTTCATACCCTTTGAGAGAAAATTGATTCAATTACCGGCAATGCACAGCCCACCCCGCCGCGTGTTATCCATTGCACTGCTCTGGCGATCGTAGCACTGGGCATATCGTTTGGACTTGTCAGGCCGATTCTCAGCGATTTATATAGGGGGCCTCTGTGATGCTTGCGCACGGAAGTCTTGTTGGCACATTCTTCTCTACAGTATATCGAAGACAGCATACACAATCTCGACTAAGTGTTCACAGCCATGAGGCACGAATTTATCCTAGCATCAGAGGCTCGACCAAGGTAGCACAGGTACTGTAGAATACAAACAGCCTTGTACGGCACAATACCGATGCCCCAAGATCATGCGTGGCAGACAATCTTACCCCGCCGCAACGGTGGGCTGAATTTATCATCAGCCAGTTGTGGACCCGAGCACACTTTGTTCACGTCGGACAGAATAACCTGAGGCTCAATCCAACCGATAAATAACGGCACCCAAGCCAGCCGAGGACGGGAAACCCTAGAAAGAGTAAAATAAAAACGGGCAATCATGTCTCAACTGAGACTCCTTGAGGACGCATTTCGTGAGGTATGATCACTGCTTTTTGGGTTTTCCTCCAAGTAAATGATAACAAAGTGGTTAATCTGGGACAGTTTCTCAACATCGAAGAGAAACAAGAGATCCCCGCTGTGATACAAATTAGGGAAATCTCCACCACCCTGAACCTAGTCGGCGAGGCAACATGGAAAGCGTCTGTCCACTGCGACGAGGGCCGTTTTGTCAAGACAGTTGAAGTAAAGAATCCGTTCAATGCCAACAATGAAGAGAACCTTGAATGGTATCTTGAGGAGTTTGCGACATCGTCACCTCTTTCACACTCGAGAGCTCAAGACGTGTCCTCCAGTCTAAGGAAATATGCCGCCGGGCTGATAAAAGGGTTTACATTGGAAGAAGTCGTCAACCACATACAGGAGCAAAATTCTGGGGGAGCAGAGGCGGGAATAACTTTCTTTCTTGATGTGGAGACTCTACCTTCAGAGTCGGTTGAGTTATCTCTGCATATTATACACTGGGAAATACTCGAAAACCTTGATCTTTGGCCGCGGGGAGTAGAGGGACGGATAGTGGTTCGCAGGAAGATCGCGGGTCTGGAATCGCGACAGTCCCCTCCTTCGGGTGTTGCAAACAGATGTTTTAACATACTGCTTGTAGCAGCGAGGAACCCGGCCAGCGGTGAGGATGAGTTAGGCCGTACTCTTGTCGCGGCAGAACTAGTTAAAGTCCTAGCGGGCCTTCCGTTCGAAACACCCGTTGATCTGGAGATTGTAAGACCGGGCACATGGGAGATGTTCAAGGAAAGCTTGGAAACGAAGCCGAGGGGTTACTACCGATTGGTTCATTTTGACATGCACGGAAGGGTGCGAGTGGACAAAATGGCAGGAGAGAAAGCGTCTGTATTCTCACGGAAATTTTTTTTGGTATGACTATCCTAACAGGGCGTTAGCAGACCTTCATTATGTTTTGTCTCCGATAAAGATCCTGCGACGGTGACTTGGAAGTCTGCTTCTGACGTCGCCGACCTACTCTGTCTGCACAATGTGACCTCCGTTATCTTGAATGCTTGCAACTCGGCCGACGCTAGCGAGGAGAGTGTCGCACTCAAATTCATAAATCGTGGTGTTTCTGCAGTTGTGGCTATGTCCCACGAATTGATGGCTGGTGCTGTGGGGTCTTTTATGACGGGTTTCTACCGCTCGCTCTTAATCGACACATCTAGCTTCGCTGTAGCAGCACATGCTGGGCGGGCAAAAATGATGGAGCAGAAAATGAGAGAATCTTATGGGGATCGGGTTCCGGTAGAGGATCATATCGTCCCGGCATTTTATCAGCGCGGAGAGCCGGCCGTGATTGATTGGGGTGTCATGATGAAGCTGAACATGATTCTGCTCACGAAAGAGCCCAAAGCCCCCATGAAGCTGGTAGGCAGAGAACTGGACATCTTGAGACTGGAGACACTCCTTCTTTGCGGGGATGGCGTTGCTGTAGTCACAGGGAGGAGGAGAGTTGGTAAGAAGAAAAACGCAATTATATTCTCCAGCGAAGCGCATACTGACTGGTAGTGATCATTGGCAGGGAAAACCGCCTTCTTAAAACACCTGTGCTGGTGGTGGAATATTACTGGCTTAGTTGACCACAGTCAGTACATAAATCTTGAAGCAACAGGAGATACCTTCAGCGAAATTTTACTCTTAATCTATCGGGAAGCCATCGGCATGCCGACGATATTGGAGATGCAAATGATGTTCGCCCCGGACGCCCGCGAAACCGCCGTGTATTGGCGGCTGGTAAAATGGCTGCAGTTGGCCCGCTATATGATCGTTTTTGATGGTGTCGAACATTGGAAACCGGAGCTTCTGAAAAGGATTCAGCCCGAGGACAGCACCGGGCCGGTCTTTTGGAATACTGAACGACGCGCTCTAGAGAGTTTTTTGGAGGATGTTGGCGGCGGTGAAACGATTGTGATAGTCACAGCTGAGCTCAATTCACCCTGGGTGGATATCGACCCGTATATCCTAGAGGGATTGCCACCGTGAGTTGTCCGTGCCATGGGTGTAAGGGAGCAAGCTACTAAAAAGTGCTGTCTAGATATGATATGGCGACGCTACTACCGATTGAACTAGAAAAATCTAATGAGAAAAAGGCCCTTGGGCCAGGTGCAGACTTCATGGAATTTTACACTAAGCTTATTGAGCTCTGCGACGGTCTTCCGGGGGCCGTTACAGAACTCTCCCGTAAGCTCCCGCTCGATGTCAAGGAAAATATCTCGGAACGAGTATACTGGGGAAGCCTCTTGGCGGTTCCCAAGACCGCAGGCCGGTACAGCCAAGATTGCACGAGGGCCCAATTTGTCCAGTCTTTGATCCCTCCCAATTCGGATGAGGCTCTCAACTCCGATGAGGCTACCCAATCTGATCTTAAGCGTTTGATATATATCATTGCTCCGTTCTGGGGGCGGATTCCGAAAGATGTCGACGACTACCTGATTCATATCTGTTTTAATGGATACTTTAATCACAACGACCCTGACACCCTCTGCCTGCCAATACGGAGGTTTGACGCTAGGAATCCCCGCGACCTTAGCCCGGCGGAGAAAGGGGAGGCAAAGGAACTTCTTGCCCGCTCCAAGCTACGCTCCGAATACTACCGCATAATCTCCTCCCTGCAGGAGAAAGATTATCTCACAAAAGACGAATTCAAGCCAGATCGATATTATAGGATCAACCCGGTTTTGACATTTGCACTTCGTGGAGTGATGTTTGGTGACGGACACCTGAGCGCGGTGGCACATGCGAGCGCCTGTCTCGCTGCATTCCTGGACTACTACAAGATGCAAACCCTCGAGGATGATTGGGATAACCATATCCAATTTGAGAAGACAAACATTTATTCCACCATGATAACCCTCTCATGCCTCCCGCCGACACTAGCCGGGCTCTCATTATTGCCCGTTAGTCCTATGGTGTCTCTTATATCGATGCATCAAGCCGGGCACGGCGGCAGCGACTTCCATGTCCTAGAGGTCATCTCTAAAATGTGGATCAAAGCATTCGACTCATTCCTAGCTACAGAGAAGGATATGCCCTTAGAAGCTGTTTTCCCTGCTTATAAACTTGCCTTCCACTGCTCGAACTACCTCTGCTCCAGATACAGGGATTCTAAGAGCACGACAGAGAAATTCATGGAACAAGTCAGGAAATCCAACGAGTACTCCGAGCTCTCCAAACAATTACCGGAAGGTCTCCGCGAACATTTACTCATTGCGAACTTCATGGCTGCCATAATGAGCGCACAGGCAGACGCGCACAGAGGACTTCTCCCGGGGGTCTTTGTGTACGAAACTATGGGGGATGTATCTGGAGCTAACCGTGGAGCGCACGAGCTTCTCGAGTCGGATCCTAGAATCAACTTCCAAGCCGAAGGTAACAGCGACACGGGGCAGGATGTCGGGAGATTGCAAAACTTGCGGACACTTTCACTCGAGTTCGACACCAAAGATTCTCGCGGCTGGTCCGATGAAGCCGAGAAAGCCGGAGTGCAGCAATCGATAAAAGGAGTGTGTGATGAGCTCCGGGAATCAGCAGTGAAACTGGGAATGGACCTTGCGTGTATCGACGGCTGGCTGGCTGTGCACGAAGCAAGAGCCGGCGTCACTACCCTCGCCGAGACATTGAGCAAACTGGGCAAAGCCGAATCGAACGGTCCATCGAAACACCTCCCCGGGTCCGCGATCATGGAAGCGGACATTAAGAGAGATAGTGGCGACATTGCCGGTGCGAAGGAGATACTGCTCACAGCGCTGGATCATTCCCGGGAAGGAGGGACCGCACAAGGAGAACTCCTGTGCCACGGTCGATTGCAAGAAATCGCATACCTCACCGGTCAATGGGACGATGTAATCGCGCACAACCAACGGATGATAGCCCTGGTGGATATGGTCCATGGCGGCGGCGCAAAGGAAAAGCGAAGAGCGGACAAAGCCGTACTAGTGGGCCATTCCGGGCTTGCACACATCCACCTCCGCCAGTGGGATGAAGCCATTGAATGTTCTTTGTACACGATACGCATCTGCCAGGAAGCAACCGTCGACGACCCGAATGCCTTCCTCCTTGACAGGGTCCAGGCTGAGCAATTGATTGTCCTAAGGTACCTCCGGTTCCACCGCCCAGATCACAAAGACCTCCCCTCCTCGGCGGAGATCAGGCGACAACAGCTTACCCTCCAACTAAAGCTTGATCCTGCGACGGCGGAGAAGATGGATGATCTAGCGGTGAGGCGGATGGAGGAGATTAAAACGCAGTTTAGCCTTATCGTAATGATGAGCCCCAGGGCGCAATGGGCTGCTAGGAGAGAAACGTTGCATAGCGATGCGCTGACGTGCGATGGCATACCATTGTACACGAGGAGCCGGGATATCAAGGAGTGGTGGGGGGATACGGAGGAGGATGTGGAGGTGTTGACGCTGGTGAAGGAGTATCATAGTTCCTTCCAGCACGATCCTGAGTCTGCGCTGTTTGGCATCAGTTTGGATGAATCGAGAGCATTGGAAGGGCTGCTGCCCGGGGTTTGAAACGGAATCAGGTTAAGATTGAATAGAAGGAGGAGGATTTTCCTAGCTGTGATTTTTTTTTTTCCCTTAGTAGCTAGCTAAAATATCAGTACTGGTACGCTCTTTCTCCCACGACCATCAGGCAGCCGTAGAGGGCTTCCTGACTATATTCGCACCCCAACCGCCGCATGTCAGTAGCTCATACAGTTCCCAATTAATGATTTCTTGCAGACACTATTATATACCTACCATACCATACACATTCCACTCGCTCAATCCCCGTGGGTCACGTAGATCAGGAACCGGAGACCTACACAGCATCGTGCCCCTCTGCACGGCATCCGCACCCTCCACACCATCCCAAGTCTCCAAAGCTCCAAACCCAACCATTAGAAACCTCCCCTCCCTTCCATTACCCGAGTGACGCCCAATGAAGCTCTGCTCCAATCCACCCACACCCACTTTGGCCCTGCGAACCCGAAGATTCCCTTCTAATCACACAAACTCGGGCTTTGAATTTTTTACCTATTATATTCTAGCACGATACAAGTAGCGTCGCGTTGCGTCACGAACTATAATACATGCATAATGATACCTGTGCCAGACCTCAACGCAAAAAGAATAGAAATAAAAAAAAAAAATTAAAAAAAAAAATAACCGACGTCACCCGGATGCGATTGAGAATCAGTGCATTGCTAGGGGACTGCCCAATACGGGCTCGTCACTCGATCGGTAGAGTGAGTCGTTGCGTTGAGCAAAGGGATTATTGGGGTCTCTGATAGCTCGATGGGCTACAGTAGCTAGAGGTGGCTGGAGGAGGCGTTTTTCTCTTTCCGTTTTCCGGCGTGGTATGATATGTTTTAAACTTGGGTGAGGGGCGAGTGGTCTTTCTAGGTCTCTCGGCTAGATAGGCGGAAGGGTGGGGTGTAAGGTAAGGTAAGGTATGGTTTCCGTGCCGAACCTTACATTAAGTTACCGTATTCTATCCGGGGGGTGCATGGTGTTGATACTACCCTTGGCTTGAGATATGTTTTGCGTACAATTGGCTTGCAGGGGGCGAAAATAGTACAGTATTATAATTTTATTATTGTTACGGTCTTCTTTTAAAATACATCTGGTACGGTAAGGACGGGCGGACGGATAGGTAGTGAGTGAGGGAGAGAGTAATCGACTGCCTAAGACATCCTTACTTATTTATGTAAGGGTAAATTAGAGAAAAAAGAAGGGGAAAAAAAGGAAAAGAAAAGAAAGGGAAGAAAAAGCACTTGTATACTCGAGTACCGCGTGTCAATGTGAAAGCTTTAGCCAGGTTCAAAAGGGCAAGTATTTTAGAAGCAGTTGCGTTACTGTATCACGACGCATTCAATCACTTATTATAAGGCTCGGCGTGAGTGAGTTCCGCGGTATTGGCTTGGGTGGAACGGTATCGAGGTTCGAACGAGACGGTTTCGATTTTTTGGGGAGGAGGAATTGGGGGCTGTCCTAGAATGAATGATACGAGTAGTGTCCGGCTTGCGAGTGGCGTCTTTGCGTGAGCTGGGCTTTCTCGATCGGGGATTTAACAAACGGTGACGAGGTCAGTCGGTCGGACCCACTCGGGGCAAGAAAGAGGGAGTGCGGAGGAGGGGGGGGGAAGGGAGTTGCCGAATTGTATTTTTAGGCGGGCAAAAATGTTGCTGTGATCGTGGAGCGAGACGGAGAGCGCCAGGTGCGAGTTCTCTGTTGTGATTGAGATAATAGTCACTGTCCAGCGCAACCTTCAGTCGCGATTATTGACCAAACTGCGGGGTGGGGCTTTCAAGTCAAGCACTAAATGCATCTCCAGACGCTTGACCCTCAATTTGGATTCCTGAAAAGATTTTCTCCCAAAAGTTCGCCAAGACAGGGAGACCATTCCCTCCGGGGATGGCCAGGAGAGCAGCGCAGTTGGTCTTGACAGGGTTTCATCCTCTTCCTTTGAGCCCAGAATTTCTTACACAATTTTTCCCACATGTTAAAATGGGGAAGCACGCGGACCACGCTTGACTTAAAAATACCCCTCCGAATAGCCCAAAGGGGACCCCGGAGAGCTCTGCTACAATCTATTTCACCTTCCGCCATAACTTACCAAATTCAACTGATTGCGTGAGTACCGGTATTGTACCAGTACCTTGGTGTTACTTTATGACGTGTCGATCCTCCAACTTTCCAACCAAGGCTGGGGCTTCTTGTGCGGGTAAAGCGTCGTGCTTTTCTGTGCGTACGCTGCTCAACTGTTGGTTTTTGTTTTTCCTTTCATTCTCTTTGCTTCTTCCGAATCATCAAGTTCGTGCTACGGTACCGGTACGAGTGCTTTACTCGCAGATTTTTGTGAGTGTGGACACCTTGATGCCAAGGCCGACGGAAGCGCGGATCCTTGGCGCCTGGCGTCAGTGTCCGGATGTCTTTGCGATTCTCGAGCGCAAGACCATCATCAAGGCGTTGGCTAGTGTTTATTTTGGAGGCTGTGGCCATGTCAGCACTTGTACTCCAGGACTCGAGTGCTACCCGTAGTGCAAGTACAATCCAGGGAACTTTAGGGGCGAAAGCAAAGGTAGGGTTAAAGACCGAGTGGCTTAGCTTTACTAACGATCATAATCCCGGAACCAGAAGGTGCACCTACCTATCGGAGCCCCTGGTGCATTTGGGTTATGTTACTGAAAGGTTTTTGGTCCAAGTACCGTATGGTACGACTCGTCTGGGATTATGGACGTGCGATTGCCCCAGACTTGTACCGTGTGGGCTGAGGGGATGTTCTATTAGAGAGTCAGATCCTAGCGATCTGGTTGGTCTAGAACCGCATTCCTACCTCACATCCGGAGTCCTTTCGCATGGTCTCTATTGTGATATTTGTTGGTACTTGTATCGTGGAGTGAGTCCCTGACATGGCATGGCATGGCATGATCTCGAGGCGGAAGAGGGCTTTCGCATAGCCTCGTGTTCGACTTGTTCAGTGCCCACGCGAAAGGCAGTTGGTGCTGGGCGCGGGATAAATTATTGTTATTGTCGATGTCACAGACGGTAGGATACGGCACTGTAAGGTTAATGACCATACTGCGGCGGGGCCATTGCGTTCGGCCCATTGGATTGTGGTTTACCGTGGGTGTGCCCTGGAGGGGGTGAAATCGTGACATGATAATACCCCAACTGGCACTGTGCAGCTGTATGGCGGCGCATTTGTAAGTAATGTTTTCGGACGGGAATCTTTCGCGATAACGGGGTGTTTTTTCTTATTTTCTTTTCTTTCTTCCTCATCCTAACTATAGCTTTAGGAAATAAAGGATATCATCTGTCTCCGCTGTTTCTAGTTGGGCAGAACGAACCGATGGATGGATGGATTAAACCTTTTATTCTTCCGCTAACCTATGTCTACCAACTAAATGGTTATTGAGGTACAGCATGGGATACTCCCCCCAGCCCTTGGGCCCTCTTTTAAAAGAAAATCCTCCACCCCGCCTTAAGCCTATCTATATAGATTCCCCACTTAAAAGAAACCCACCCCGTCATCTCCATGCACAGTGGTCAAGTATGTTATGAAATCCTCCTACAAATGAAACCCGCCCTCATCTCCATGCCCAGTAGTTGAGTATGTTATGAAATCCTTCTATGGATAAAACCCACCCCATCATCCCTATGCCTAGTGGTCGAGTTCACTACAAAATCCTTCTACAAATGAAACCCACTCTATCACCCCTATGCCTAGTGGTTGAAAACTTTAGGAAATCCTCCCACAAATTAAATCAACCCCATCATCTCCATGCCCAGTGGTCAAGTACATTAGAAAATCATTCAATAAATGAAATCCACCGGGTCATTTCAATGCCTAGTAGTTGGATACATTATAAAATCCTTCAACAAGCAAAACCTGTCCTATCACCTCTGTGCTCATTGGTTGTGTACTTAAAGAAAATTTCTTTCAAGCAGGCCTTTTGCCCTCCACTGTCCGGGCCCACCACTGCTCTCATCTCGTCCCTGACACCTGCCCAGCATTGCTCTCCTGTTTGGCCCCTTTCACGTTTGCCTTATGATTGGAGTCATGGGGGCAAGCATGCTTTTCCTAGCTGGCTCTGTCTCTCTGCACCAGGGCTCCACAGATCTCCTATGGCTTTATTGCTCTCTTACACCCCCCCCTAGGACTCTGGTCTGGTTGGGATATGGGCAGGTTAACCACTGCCCCCACTATCTGGGTTCTGCCTAGGCTGTCCAGTTTCCATCTCTTTGGTCAGTCTCATTGGGCAGGTAGCCACTGTTTCTTTCAGTTAAGCAGGTCTTTCTATTTGTTGTCCCAGTGAAGAGGTACTCTGGTAGGTGCCACCACTCCGCAGTAGCTCATAAGATGTCCCAGTGTGATCTAGTTCTATTCATATGGGCAGGTCCTCCTGGTACTGTGTGTGTCTTGGTACAGTCAGGCTGCTACTTGTCTTAAGTATAGGAGATCTCTAAAGTTGTGCCAGGTGAGGGTTTGGAGTTGTTTGGCTTTCCTTCTCAGTCTGCCCTGGTACCATATATCCTGGTTGGCTATTGTCTTGCTCCAGGTTTTCAGCATGTGTGGTTACAGGTTTTTCTTTCCCCCTTCCTGGTTATAGGCCTCCATAATTACCTATTCTACTGCCCAGTTCTCTAGCCATCCTCTTGTCCAGCTGGAGTGCCGGTCCATTGTGTGCACTCTGAGCATCAGCAGGTTGTGGCAGCATTCTTGGCAGATTCTCAGTGGAGGTACACAGAGTTCTGCGAGTATGGTTGTCACAGGGGTTTTTAGCTCAAGTTCAAAGGCTCGCTGAATGATCTGGTTGAGTGCAGTCTGAGCCTCCCAGATTAGGGATTTCTTCCCGCCTGACTCTATCCTGTATGTGAGTTGTAGCAGGATTAGTCCTTGAACCTGTCAGTAGGTATAACAACCTAGTATACATGAGCTATAGCAGCTGGAACCTACACCTATGCAGGCAGCCAGGAGGTGAACTGGTAGGAACTGGCAGGCAAGTAACTACTTGACCTACGGAGACCCAATGGCCCAGGTTCCGAGATGAACAGAAATAGCGGGCAAGGTACTTAGGTACTTGGCTATACCCAGGAGTGGTGTCAGCATACTTAGGGATCTCTGCAGGGGCAGTTATTCTGCTAAGCCAGGTAACTGGGGAAAGGTCAGAAGTGTCTATCTCCGGCAACAGAATAGACAGGGTAACAGAGTAAAGTCATCTTGTCAACTGAACAGGGTTACCCTACCCTCAGGATAAGGTTACCCTGCCTAAAGTCCTGGGTTACCCTACCTTTCAATACAAAGTCCCTCGGGGAGTTCGGGAAAAATGACCAGAATGTTTGTCACATGAAGTCAGGTATAATACTGGAATCTGGGGTTTCAGGAGATGCTATTGGGCAAGCTACACAGCTCTAAAGAAGCTGTAAATTGGAGACATTATTTCTATCAGTCCCCTCCAGCCATGCCTTGAGGCCCGGATGTCATGGGCAAATGGTTGTGTAGTTGTGTGCAGTCTGATAAAGAGGAATCTTTGGAGACCTGCTTGCAACACTATATATATTGCTGCCATCCAGTCGACTATAAGCTGTTCGCAGGGTATATAAGTGGCATAGGATGGAAGGCGGAGTACCTCCTCGAGGTTGTTCAGCATAAAACGGACCAAAACTGATGGAGTTATTGGGAGTGAACTGTGGGGGTCCTGAAGCTGGTCCCAGGTGGTACTGGGGCGACGGCGTGAGTTTTACACTTAACAAGCCCGAAAGTGTCCTCAACGCTATACGCTCGGTAAGGAAAGTACAGAGACGCTAAAAGCATGATTCTTACTACAGGTATGGTGGATCCAAGAGAGTAGTTACGGGTAGCACCTATTGGATCACTCCTGAACCACCATATCCTGCGGAAGATACCGGAAGCCTGAGAATCGTAAATAGTAGATAGATAAACCGCTCATAGTAGCTTCCGCAGTTATGTAGAGATCAATGCACATGGGACGGGTATCATAAACAGTCTAGTTCATCAGATGTCTGGACTGTTAGCCACTGGCAAGACACCGATGCGAAGAGGTTTTCACTCCAACGGGCAAAATGGAAATGCGCCGCAGAAATGATAATCTCATAAGGTGAAGGCCAACTACGATATGTCGACACATGCATGCCCGAAGGGTGTGCCAGGAGATGTATCGGACCACCCTTAGTGGAGAAGAGTGTACTCGAATAGTTGCAGTAAACTGATAGAGGGGTTTCTGGCATAAGATAAAACTACTTGAACGTCTATGCGAGAACTCTCCTACTCCCACAATCAATCCTCTCGAGACCTTAATTGAGTGAAGCATCAGGCTTAACGATATTAAGTTTTACCAATTACTTTACTTTTACATTGTGCAACCCTTGGGCGATAAGTTTGAAGTTCTTCGGTGCGGTCACAACCTTGGGATCCATCTTCCTAGCTGTGCTCTAGTTACAGTAGGTGGTTCATGTATTGAGTCCTCCTATTTGAAATCTTCCAGTGAGCGCTTACAGACTGTAGCCTGTACAGTAGCTTTTCCTATCCTGTGTCTTATATGGTAGTCCCACCTCCCGTCCTTGGTTATGAAGTAGCTAAGCCATTGGAGTTCCTCCTTCTTTGGGATAGCTGCACTGTTTATCTCCAGTGGTAGCTCCTTGTTCTCTGGCGTCTTGATGTAGAGGCATGCGGCTTTCTCTAGCATGAAGGTGTAACCCCTCTCCTCTGCCTGGTCATATAGCATATCTAGGGTTATCTGGTATGCCTCCTCACCCCTTTCTTTGTCTCTGTAGCAGGTAGCGACTAGGAAGTTTTCCATGTATATCAGGATCTTAATGATGATGTTCCCTGTTCTGCCTATTTCTTGTATCACTAGCTCCTTAATACGGATGATAAATAAAATGAGGGATAGGAGCAACTCCTGTGATATGCCTCTGTCCATTGTCAGCCTTTAGAGTTCTTACTATTGAACCAGTAGCTCATGGTCCTTTTTGCTGCCCAATGCCAAATCTACTGCCCTAGGTGCATGTCCTTTTTCTCTATAGTATTACACACTTCAGCCATTCTAAGGTGGTCCAAGTCGCCCTGTATCTCCCAGGTGGTTAGAGAGGTATGTGGTAGTTTTGCGTTGGTAAGTAGTATATTTAGTGCTTGTAGGGCATCAGTGGTGCCCCTTCTCTTTCTTCCTCTAAATATATTTTCGCTTAACAGACTGAGCTTGTCCAGTCTCTGCATTGCTGCCCTTTCTATTACTTTAGTGAGAATCCTTTGTAACTGAATTGGTCTCCAACTCTTTGCAGTTGTATATTTCAGTTTGTTTGCCTTTGGGATCAGGATAGTACAGCTCTCCTTCCATACACATGGCATCCCCTCAGTCCATGCTCGGATCATCATATTCATAAAGAGGGTCTCCCTGGCCCTCGTCAGCTGCTTGACGATCCTTGTGATTAGGAGGTCTAGTCCTAGTGTTGCTCTATTTGGAGATTGTTTTAGTGCCATATCCAATATCCCACTATGTAGGAGTATTGGTAGAGCCTGCAGTTTTATTACTGGCCTTCTGTGTTCTCCCCCATACAGGGCTATTTGCAGTTCCTCTGATATCTAGTTGTGTTCTCTACCGGTAGAGCCATCTTCTATGTGGAGGGTGGGTATGAAGTATTTCATTTGTCTTAGCTTGACTGCCCTGTAACATTCTGAGTCCATTTCTTCCTTGAGGGCTCTCCCCAGGCTCTCGAGCTTGGCTTTGGGAATCTCTTTCCAGTAAGTGTTTCTCAAGTACTTGAACTCTTTGGATCCAGTGTTTCTCTTCAGGCATTCCAGCACTTCTCTTTTCTTGGTCAGTTCCCAATTCTAGAAAGCCTTCATCCCAGGTGTAGCCCTTGGGGTGTGGTTTAGTGCTATACCTATAAGCTTACCATGTATGTTTCTTCAGTTATCGTCTCCCTTATCTAATAGCACAAGCTTGGTATTCATCACTTTCAAGTCAGCTTTGTTGTCTCTAAGGGGTGCCTTGTCTGTTGTCTTCCATGACATGTCCATGTCTATAACTAGTACCCCGTGGTCTACCACCACAATTTTGCAGGTGTTTATGTTTATTTATATTCCTTCTCCCATAATAACCAAGTGGATGGTTGTGCCCCTTGGGTTTGACCTGTTTGGTGGGTGTGTTATCATGTAAGGGTTGTGCACTTGGAGAACTCTTTCTTGTAGCCAGCCCTGCAACTTTGTACCGGCCATGTTTCTCCCACCCAATCAAGCTGCGCCTCCCGCATTGATGTCTCAGATAACTATGTTATCTGATCCTTCCTTGTGCCCTGCCTTCTTAGAGTCAAAGTCCATTTTTGATGGTCATTGGTATCCAAAGGTAATCTCTTTGCCCCCAGTCCATAATGTGCAGTATAGCGTTGTAATTCTCTTCATAGCGAATATTGTCACATATTTATTTTTAACATATATGTCGCAGTATTATATCACTTTCATATCCACATAACTTGTGTACCCATCTAAATGGAACCTATTATTATTTTCCAGTTGCACCTCCACGAGTATATAAATTTTCAGTCTGGATTTCAGGGAGGATTTTAGTGACTCTATGACAACATTCATGAACCTGTCAACCTTGTGATAAATAACATCCCATTTTGCCATATCTAATTATAGGTTGTGGAGTTGGTCTCCACTGGAGGTGCTTGGTTCTCTGGTGGCATGAGGTTGCTGGAGGCCAAAGCTGGTAATCTCACTCTCATCTTAGTATGGTAGTGTCTGTCTCCCATGAAGTACAACATTTTCCCATCGCTTGTAAATCTCCTGACTGTGTGTGAGCAGGACCTGCCTTTATCCCATGCGCATTGGGCCTGGGGGCAATGGTGGTCTTTGGTATAGTAGTCTTGAGCACAATACTTACACCTGTAGTTTGCCCTATAGTGCACCCCATGGTGGCCATACTGTAGACATCCTTCCTAGAGGTTGGAAGCATCTTTGTGAACTTAGTTCCTGAAAGTTCACCAGACTCCATACACTACCAGGGCTGGATTTTGCTTGGCTACCTCTCTCCTCATCTGCTCCATACTTTCTGCCGATACGAATATTGAAGATTTCTTTTATCTCTCCACTTTGAGTACCATTGGAGACTTGATCTATTTTGGCCTGTCCATTATTCACATGCCAGAGTTGTATAGTATGATCTTGTAGTTCAGGTCGTCTTATACCTTGCTATCCATATCTCAGTCTCCTGGCTACCAGTCCTTATTGCTCAGTGGTATGCTGTTAAGTACTGTGTTTACTGTCACCATGTCAATAGCTATATCCAAACTGAAGACATTTCGCACGTTTAGTACCTTGGTTATCCCCAGCAAGCTTTCTATTACTAGTTCTGCAGGGAGGCTTTTTATGGTCATGAGTACCAGTTTGTTGTTCTTGTTGAACTCCATGTAGGTGAAGCGCACTCTGAACACAGTGTTCACTATATTGCTGTCACAAATAGTGATACAGGTAGAGGATTTCTTACATTATACAAGACTCAGAACAGAACATTTGGAGGACTGAGAAAGGCTAACTGGTAAGGCTTACCGGCAAGGCAGATTGGTTAGGTTTTCAGACCATAACTCACATTACGGTCATGGGATCTCGTACGACTCACAGTTGTCAGTTGTTGGCATACTATGATTGGTTAATGTATTTGGATAGCAGGCAATGGTGAGGTCGTATAATGTAATAACTTTCACATATGACTTGGTTAACAAGTCGTGGGTCTCACACATGTGACGCACTTAGCCCACATAACAACAACAGGTGACTCAGGGGTATGAGTCTCAGGATCAGGATTGGCATGAAGAGCAAGTATAAAAGAGATTGCTAGGACCTAAGAGGATGAGCTCTTCATGCTATCATCTTCGTATCTTCTTACCTATAACTTTATCACTCTACTTTTTGGCTACGTTGCCCTCCTGTACACCTACCCTTGTAAGCAAGTCATCAGATAGGAGCCTTGGGTGCTTGGCTATCTGACTTGGAAGAAGATGTGTAGTCTCCAGTGTTCAAGGCCAAGGTATCATCGCTCATGTAAGGGAAGCACTAACTGGTAGGAATTGTTGTATTTGATAGTGTCGCAGCGAAACATGCCCAATAATATGCGAAGACTAGAGGGTAGCCTAGACAAACTGACAGCAACAAGAAAATGGATTATGATGACAATAAGGTAGCTGATTACTTTGACCTTGCGGGATTAGGCCAAGAGCTAGAAAGAATACGGAGCTCACAAGGAACTAACAGACCCTCGAGCCCAGTCATATCAGAGGAGCAACAATCAGAACAAACTTTGTTATCTGATGAGGAACTGGAAACCAGAATGTCGAGAACAGGAATGGCTGCCCTGCTGGTTTAGCTAGTGGGATTGATACCTGAACAGCTTCCTGTCCTACTAGTATCACCACTAACATGGTAACCAAGTGGGGGAAATACTTCAAAGACTGAGAAGCCTGACATTTTCAAAGGGGAAAGAGTGAGGTTACGAGAATTTTCTGCCAACTTGAACAGTACTTCAGAGCTAAGACCTATGGGAATGATTGAGATACTACTAAGATAGCCTATACTGAGTCGCTGCTGCGTGACACTGCTGGCCAATGGATAACATCTTATGTTAAATGATCAAATGAACGAGAATAGGAAATGTGAGAAAGTTTCAAGGAGGTCCTCAGGGAATGATTTGGAGACATCGATGCAAACCTGTGGGCCCAAAACAAGTTGGAAACCATGCAACAAGGAAGCAATAATATGCTGGATTTTTGAAAGAAATTCCAATATCTAGACATTGAAGCTAAATACGATGATGAGACCCTCTTCAAGTACTTACTGCAAGCATGTACCACCTAGCTGCAACAAGCATGGGGCACAGTAGAAACCAAATATACGACAACAGTAAATCTCCCAGTATGGGCAATTGGAAGGGAGCAACATTTGGCAATGATTAAACACATCGTGAAGAAGAGGACCCTGACCAGTGACTATAAAGTAACATGGTAGAATCAAGATTGAACTTTCCCGCAGACACCCTTAATGATAACCCAGGAGGGCCATGCAATGGACCTGAATGGAACAAAAAGAAGGCCGAACCTGAACCTGTCCCGACAAGAGCATGAACGAAGAATGAAAGGCCGGCTATACCTTGGGTGTGGAAGTGGTAGCCCTATGCTTTGCAGCTGCCGACTACTGAGGGATGGACAAGACAGAGTGTAACCAGAAAGGACAGGACCTGGTACAGCAGAAAGGGAAACACCAGCCCCAACCAAGTTACAAGAAATAAATCCTGACAATGAGGATAAGGAGAGGGAAAAAGATAACTGTTCCCAGCAAGAGATAGTCTGAGGGACAGGATGCAGGGGAAACCCATCACCATGGCCAATCACTATACAACACTAGAGGCAGAACCACTAAAATGCACAGGAGATTACATCATGGTTAAAACAGTATTATATGGGAAAGATAAGATGGTTACAATACATATAATGATCAACTCAGGAACAACTAAAAACTTTATCAATAAAGAAATATGTGACAAACATGATCTCACCATCATTCAGGCAAAGAAACTAAGAAACACACATCTAGCCAGTGGAATGAAAAGCGTCATGGGACCGATTACCTACAAGGCACGAGCACCTGTGGATATCAGTAGCTATAGGGAATTAGCAACATTTCAGGTGGCCAACCTGCAAGGCCACGAGGTAGTCTTAGAAATGTCAAGAGTTCATTATGGGGCCTCCGGGGNCCCCTGGCCCATTCCATATCTCGGGCCGCTCACCAGTACTGGGTGGGGCATTTTCGTAGGCTTTCCCCACCCCTTCACCCGTGAGGGGCCCTGCCCTGCCTATGCCCAGAATGGGCCTCCATCAAATTTGGGTGGCAAGAGAGGGGGCCCTGTCCAGGGAAAGACTGGGGTCAGGCCCCGGAAGGGGGTGGGGCAGGGAGGACGTACAAAATATACCCCATGGGCCCATGTAATCGTGGGGCCGCCATGGGTAAAACCCACCCCACCCCGCCCCATAATGAACATTAGAAATGTCATGACTGAGACAACACAGCCACACAATACAGTGGAAAAATAACAAAATCACCTTCGTGAATGAATGATGTATGACATAGTGTCTACACAGTTCACTGGTGCTATATACCCCCCCCGAAGCAGAAGCCCGCGAAGAGAAGTTAATCATGAGGTTCTCCAAACTCCAAGCCCCAAAAGAACTGGGTGCCCATATAGGCCAAACAGATTAACAGATTCGAGTCAAGAAGTTGACCAAGAAAGCAAGAATGCCTACCAACTGTTTGGAAAGGGTGGCAGGACACGACCTGTACACCAATGAATAACAAATGATACCTACAAGAGGGCAGATGACAATCACTACAGGGCCAGCCATCTGACTACTATCAGGAACCTAGGGGTGGATTGCCCCACGAAGTAGTTTAGCAGTCAAATATGGGCTCATAACTAATGTGGGAGTAATAGGCGCTGACTATGCGGATGAAGTAGAAGTAGTCTTGGTGAACCTAAGCGATAAGGATTTCTGAGTAGGAAGAGGAGATAGAATCGCCAAATTGATTATCAAAAAAATCAACAAAGGCGAACTCCAAGAAGTAGGAACTCTTGATGAAACTACTCAAGGTATCAAAGAATTCGAAAGTACTAATCAACTGACAGACAGAGACCAGAAACCAGAAAAGAAGATTGAAATCCATGAGGTAATGGCATTGGTATTCAGGAAGTTCTGCTGACGAGAAGAAAATATGGGAATTCTCAAACTATGATGGGACCAAGACTCGGCCATGTAGGTCAGACTCAATATAAGCAGGGAATTAGCATTCCAGTATAAGAAGGGCAAGGAAAACAAACCCTAGAACCAAACAGTTCCAATGGAATACCATGGACATTGAGAACTGTTCTAGGAAGAAGACACAACAACTGTCCCACCACAATGGAAAGGGGTAGACTTGGAAATGAAATTCAAGAAAGACGACAAATTCGCGACAAAGAGGATCTATCCACTTGGAGAAAAGGAGCTGGAGGAACTGAAGACCTATACCATACAGAACCTGCAACGAGGATGGATTAGAGACTCCTTCGCAGAGTGGGGGTCGCCAATTCTATTCATACGAAAAAAGAATGGAAAATTATGACTCTGTGTGGATTACCGAGCCCTGCACAAGATAACAAAGAAACATTGATACCTACTACCATTGATATCCGAGGCCTTAGATCGGCTCGGATCAGCAAAGCACTTCACCAAACCCGATATCAATGAAGCATACTACACTATCAGAATCAAACCAGAAGACGAATGGGAGACATCATTTACTACATAATATGGGATGTTCGAGTATCCAGTAAAACCATTTGGACTAACCAACGCACCGGCCACTTTTCAGTGATGGATCATGCGAGTATTAAGGTGATACTCCGATATGTATTATATCATCTACCTAGACGATATACTCATATACTCTAACAATATAGAACAACACTGAAAGGACATCAATAACATTTTGAATGCACTACAGAAATCAGGAGAGAAGGTCAAACTAAGCAAATGCAAGTTCCATAAATAGGAAGTAGAATACCTCAGCTTCATTATCAACCACGAAGGAGTTCAAATAATTCTGGTCAAGACTCAGGCAATATGGAAGTAGGAGGCACCAAAAATCCAAGGGGATATTCAGTGTTTCATGGGCTTCTGCAACTTCTATCATTGGTTTATTGAAGAGATTAGTCGAATGGCGAAGCTGGTATACCACCTCCTTAAAAAGAGCCTTAAATAGAACTGGGGAAGCGAACAAGACAAAGCTTTCAAGGAACTAAGAATGAAAATAACTACGGCATCAATATTGATGTACTTCAACCTAGAAAGAGAAACAATAATGGAAACCGATGCATCAAAATATGTATACTTGAGCATGATATCACAAAAATGCAAAGACAGACAATAGGAACTGGTCGTATACCTGGTCAAGATGATAGCACCAGCTGAATACAACTATAACATACATGACAAGGAATTACTAGTGATAGTTCAAGCTCTTAAAGAGTGGAGACGTTACATTCAGAACACCAACCATAGTAGCAAGGTATGGTTCTAGAAGACTAGACTCTATACCAGTTTTCTCACAAAAAGTGTGACAATTTTGCCTGTAATGCCAAGTGTAACACACCAAAAAAGTGTAGCCCTAGAATCTAATTTTCCAAGTTTACATCATTTACTTCTATGATCCTGGGCTGAAATAAAGGAAAGATGTGACAAAGAGGTAGTTATTTGATGAATGAAATACTAGTATGTTATAGGGAGTAAACCTTCAGGTTAGAGATATTGTTCACTGAAAAACAAGTATGCTATTCTATATTATTAACCTCAGACTCAGTAATTCATCGATAAGTGGAATATCTAGTATACACATAATGTTTGAAATCTGCTGAGTTATACAGCAAACTATGCCGATAGGCATCCATCATCCGAAATGTACGCTGATAATATTTCCAAATAAGTTGATCGGAAATTTGAGCTAGTGCCTGAGGTACGGTATGAACTAGAGAGGGGAAGGAGTATCCACAATGTGCTCTTGTGTAAACCTTAGCTCCACCCCAGAAATATTCAATAAAGTTTAGCTCGTGGTAAAAGGCTAGGTAGAATATTAGTTGATATCCAGCTGCCTCTATTGTTTCTTGTAATTGGCAATTTTGAGACTGAAAATATGTCTGTGAGGAGAGGAGAGCATGAGCACAACAATTAGCATTGACAGCATGCTTACATGCAGGATTAGCTTTTCAATTCTCCAGGTGCATTACTAGGAATTGTGCATTGGGTAAGAAATCTTTGCCCTGTAGACCATAAATTACGTTCTTGTAATATAATTTTCAAACCCTTTAACCGACCATCTGGCAGCATCATTGACTGGACTCGAAGAAGATTGTGGTTTTCAGGATCCGTATAATATCCATCACACATTGGAACAGAGTTTTTGCCGCCAGGTGTGAGGTTGAGATTTGCAACTTGGAGTGCATCTGGGGTATATTTTTGGTGTATTTTTGCATTATCAAATGCAAATAGAGCCTGGCAGTCAGGAAATGCTGCCTTGAAAGCAGGAACAGCTTTCTCTGTTAGATGCTAGAACATTCGCTCCCCAGTCCACCAGATATCTCCACAGCATTTGAGTATTTCACAAACATTTCCTCCACCGAGTCTTTCAATTGATGTAAGATAGGCAGACACATGCAGGCCTTGACCCCAGCCCTTCTTCCGAATAGTTGCCTTGTCCTTATAGGTACAGATTCGTTTCTGTCCTTCATTGGAGTTGAATATGCACTTATCATGTGTAACAAATACAATTTCTTTGTTACCTGTATTTGGTTAGGAGACTTTTTCAAGCCACTCATTTCACTGGACCATGTTGGCCTAGAGGCTTTAAATTCGAGGCAGGAATACAGTGTTACAATATGCCCTAACATCCTCACGCTCATGACTATCTTCATACATATCCCGTTTGACTTCTTTCCAATTCCATCTAGGCTTTAACCACTATGCTATTGCTGATCGACTAGAGAGTGATCACTTAATCCCTCCCTGGATTCCAGCAATAGAGATGATCGGCAATTGAGTGTCACGATCATTTCCTTCATCTAATATGGTGTACTTTTCAGTCCAATAATTGATGATAGCTTTGGCCAGTCCAACTGAGTCCATACCTTATTCAACCAATTATAAGTCAGCATTCTGATTTGAATTTACTAAAATACAAGGCTGAACATACCTTCCCCAGCTTGTGACATATACTCCTGCATTGCCATCTTTGTTTCATCTTCAGTGAGCCAACCAGTCAGCTTTGGATGCTTTCCTTGCCTAGGAGAAGGCAGTTTTCCATAGCGAATGTAAGCAACCTCTTGTCTGAGAATTCGATTCATAACCCATACACCCCACCCCCCTGATTTGGCAACTATCAGTGCCAACTCCTTCCTCGACTTGTGGACTGTAATAGGATCACTTTCTCCCCTCCCGAGCTCAGCTGACTTCCATTCCCTTTCCACTTTTAGCTGTAGCTTAATAAAGCTGTACAGCTGAAAATTCCAATCAAATAGCAAATTCGAGCTAGGTGTTAGTCGCTGCTTCTTGGCAGGGTGCATCTTTGGCTTTAGTTGCTGCAAAGCATGTAAAAGAATTTCTTCCTTCATTGTGGCAAGCAAACCGGTAAGGCATGGCCAACTTGAACAAGCCTGCATTCATAGATTATTTGCCTACAGCTTGAACATTAGCATAGTTTAGATTTGACAATAATAAGAATAATAACTTACTTGTTGGCTGCTTAGGTTTTTGCTCTCTTCAGTTTGTTTTTTAAGTTCCACTTGCTTTTTTTTAGCATACCTGCAACGGTCCTGCTCTTTTTGTATTAATCGAGAAGGTTTGGTATAGCCACGGTGCTGGTGGACACGAGAACGATACTGCTGTGTTCTCTCAGGTGAGTGGTAGCTTTTAGTACCAGCAGCTGAAGACAATGTTGGAGGATCTGCTATTCCATTTATGCTTGCTGCTTCTTGTTGCTTCTTTAATCAATATTATCGTACTCTGTCTCTGCCTGACATCGGTGGCTGTCGAACTATGGGTGGTTGTGTTTGATGGGTGGCCTGTCTTAGGCGGTAGCTGGCTTGAAGGACAAGCGAGTCTATACTAAGGCCCGATACGTGACAAAGTGATTACTAGGAAGGCTCGCTTAATATGTCAAGATAGAAGTAAAATTGTAAAGGTATATCATAGATGAATATATTGATAAGGTCTCTTCTCCATCACTGGTGATGTCTGTAAAGCATGGGAGGTACCTCGATATTTATATTCCCTGTCTGGGTGTTCGTGGCCTATCTATTGCTTCCACCTTTTCCATGAGTAAACTTCGTAGACCCTGAAACCCTTTGCCTGCTTGACTCTGATTTCCTCGAACAGTGGGGAGGGTATCCCACCCCTCTCCTCATATTCTTCGCTCCAATCATAGTCACCTGAATCCCTTCACCATGGCAAGCAGTTAGTGGTCCCGTCTCTCCATACAGAATAATCAGCTCCAATGACAGACTTATCAATGCAGGCGGATTCCTCATCCGCCTTCGTCAACCTGCAGGAAACATGTTCTTGTCTTATCGCTCCAATGATGGTTAGGCCTCGTTGCATTCATGGTTGACCTTTCACCTGGTAGGCCTTCATCTGGCTCCACCTTATCATGCTTCTGGGCATGGGCGAGCAATCATCTCTTGGGTGTTGTCCCCTCAACTGGCATGGTCTTTGCATGTGTTTACCTCTGGAACCCACTGACAGATTTAACTCATTTGACCTTGTCAGAATAGCCGACAGTTCTCTCTTGAAGATTCAGTGCAAACCCCGCGGTTGTCAAGCTTCGGTGGTGGTGTAAATAATGGTTTTGTGCTGGCATCTGATTGGTAGAAATTAACCCATTCTTCCAACACCCCGACGGACCCTCAGATCGAACACATGACCTTTTGCCAATGATCATGTGACATGCCCATTACGCTATATCAGTTTGTCTCTTGTTTAATATGATCTCCCCTCTCCCAGAGTTCAGCCCGAATCTCTATAATCTAATTCTCTAATAATGTACACATTAAACTCCCTTAAGGACATGGCAAGGTAGTGTGAAAAACCTTTCCGCATTTACTTGGCCACGCCTAGGAAAACCTTTCCTTGTTGTCCTCCTCCTATATCCGCGGCATCTCCGGGTTTTCCCTGTGAAACCGTTCTACTAACTCCGCTGCATGCCCCAAATGTTCTGGCGGTTCCCAGCTGTTTTCATCCTCCGTGCACACCTGACACTTCACAAAGTACCTAAGTTCATGGATCCTCCTAGGGCGTCTGTGAACTCTGTGAGTATATGAAATAATCACGCTCTTCACTATCTTTTCAACCTCCTATTCCAAGTCACCATCTATCTCTTCTGGTGCCCTGGGAGGCTGTTCACGAGCCGGTCAAACTGACATTCAGCAAGGCTCCAATAACGATACATGGAACACGGGGTGTATCTTCAAGCGTTCTAAGATTTCCAGCTTAAATGCTCGGTTGCCGCATGGCTCCAGGATTTTAAAGGGCTCATATAGTTTTGGGCTTAGCTTTTTGGAGGGTCATTTAGTACGAATGTTCTTGGCGTTAAGCATGACCAAGTCACCTGTCTGAAGGTCTGGCTGTAGCCTCACTTTCTTGTCGTGGTACCTCCCCATTGCTTCTCTGGTTGCCTTTAATGTGGCCATCACTTGTCTATGTATTTCCTTTATCCAGTGAGCATACGTGGTGGCTCCTGCATTTCGAGCCTCTCGCTCCTTCACCAACTCCGTCTGTAGGTAGTATCTATAGTTTATGTAGAAGCGGGTCAGTCCATGGGCACTCGTAAGAGTTGCAAGAGAGATTCCCAAAATTCTTCCCTGAACTTCGCATCCATGTCCGAGATGATTTCTGTCAGTAGCCCATGCAGTTTCCATACTTCCCAGAGAAATGTCTGGGCTATGTCCTTCGCTGTTGCATTTTCCTTGAGCGCTATGAAATGGGCCATTTTGGTAAAGTGGTCGACTACCACCATGATCTGAGTGTTCTCTTCGGACTGCGGTAGTTGCGTTATGAAGTCAGTAGAGATAGAGGTCCATGCCGCGTAGTGTATTTCCAATGGCTGTAGAAACCCATATTTTGCATACCGTGGCGCCTTGTTATGTTGACATTCATCACATGACCATATGTAGTTGTTTACCCATTCTGCGAGTCCCTTCTAGTAGAAGTCTCTTGTTGTGATTTCTATTGTCTTCTCCTGGCCGAAATGCCTAGCAACCTTGGAGTCGTGGCTGCTTTGAGCAATCCGCATTTGTAGGGCCTTATCCTTTGGGTTAAATAGTGTCCCTTGTAGTAGAGGAGGCTATCCACTAAAGTCCAATGCATTGGCATTTCCTTCCTCCCACCTTGGAACCTTTCCAACTCCCCTCTTCTCCTCTTCCAATCTGGGTCTGTCCCTCCTCTTTCCTCCACCAGTCTTAGGAATTGGGCATCAAACTTCCGCGCCGTCGCTTTAATAACCACTGCATGCGTTAGCATAGTTTCTTCGGTTGTCAGGGCCTTGTGCCACCCCTGATCGAACTTGTCAAAGTATTGATTTAGCCCACTTTCTTTCATTAACTGACTGGCTTTGGTCTGGGTTTCAGCCACACTGGTTCCTGTGCTTCCGAATCCTCCTTAGCCCCTCTTGGTATCGTCTAGCTACATTTCTTCACCGGGCTTCTCATCATGAATCCTTTCCACTATGAGTTGTGCAACTCATTTGCCCTTCCCCACACAGTAGTCTTAGTCCTTCAGATTGAATAGCAACACCTTCACCTCTCCATGGTAGTCCCTGTCAATGACTCCTGCCCCGACTATGCTCCCATGTCTGACGACAAGGCCACTTCTCGGAGCTACTCAGCCGTAGGTTCCTGCTGATAACGCTAAGGCTCCCCTGGTGGCTATAACCGCCTGTCTACGAGCTGGCACTATCGCTTCTTTCAGCGCATAGATGTCATGCCTGCCACTTTGCTTGAGGCTCTTGTTGGAATCCGAGCTTCTGGGTGTAGTCATATAGCTTGGGTATATTTAGGCTCAGGTATCTTCTGACCTAGACCGGGTTCCTCTTCTCTTCCTACCACTATAACCAAATCCTGGCTAAAATGTGCGGGGTTTAAGATTGAGACCTTCTCCCTTTGTGCAGCTCCCCTCTCAGGACGGTACTCCGGCCGCCTGCTTAATGCATCCAGTTTTCCACCACTCGACCCCTGTCGGTACACAATTTTGAAGATAAAATCTGCTAACTTCTGTGCCCACCTTGTCTGCCTGGCACTGCAGGCCTTGGTCGTGAGGAAGGATTGTAGATTCTGATAATCTGTAAATACCGTAATGTGTTCCCTTGTTCCTGCAAGGTAGTGATGCCATTGTTTGAATGCTTCAACTATGGTGAGCAACTCTTTATCGTGGACATCGTAGTTGCATTCTGCTGAGTTGAGCTTTTAGGAGTAAAATGCGATTGGGTGTAGCCTTTTTTCTATGTACTGTGACAGTATACACTCTAGTGCAAAGTCACTTGCATCCATTTCCACCACCGTATTTCTGTCGCAGTGAAAATGTGCCAGAATAGGCACTGTTATGAACTGCTCTTTCAGGAACTCGAAAGCTTCCTCCTGTTCATTTCCCCAGGCGAATCCCTTGGGGTCGCCTTTCAGTAACTCTGTTATGGGTTTACAAGTTCCCGAGAAATTCTTGATGAACCTTTGGTAGAAATTTGCAAATCCCATAAAAGATTTTATGTCCTTTATAGACTCAGGTCTCTTCTATTCTCTTATGGCTTTGACCTTTCGATCACTCATCATGATCCCATTTGTCCTTACTATATATCCTAGAAATTCCACTATCTTGATGTGGAATACTGATTTATTAATAGACACTGCCAACCGGTATTTCCTCAACTCGGCTAATACCTCCTTGACTAGCTTGATGTGGTCTTCCTCAGTCTTGGAGCAGATTAGGACGTTGTCTATGTATATGACCACTCCCAAGTCCAAGAACCTTCTCAAGACCATGTGCATCATGTCTTGAAAGGTAGCGGGTGTATTGACTAGCCCAAATGGTATTACCCAATATTCGTAATGACCATACCAGGTGGGGAAGGCCATTTTCCACTCGTCCCCTTTCTTAATGCGTATTGGGTGGTACCCATCTTTTAGATCCAACTTGGTGATGATATGCAACCCAACTACTCGATCTCTGAGTTCACTCAGGAGTGGTAGGGGGTACTTGTTGGCAATCGTAACATTGTTTAGCCCCTGGTAATCCACACATAGCCTGAGCTGTCCATCAGGTTTTGGTACAAACAGCAGTGGTGCACCTGTGGGTGACTGCTGTGGAGTTATTTTTCCTTCGCACAGCATCTTGTCAAGGTACTCTTGCAACGCCCGTAGTTTGTTTCCAGACAACAGGTTTATTGGCCCCCATGGTGGCTTCTCGCCTTCGACAACCTTGATCTCATGATCAAAGGTGTTATGATTTGGGAGCCGTTCTGCTGCCTGAGGCAGGAATAAATCAGCATACTCCCGGTAGGGTTTTGGCAGAGTTTCAATGACTACTGCCTCTGGGTCCTTTGGGCCTGCGATTCAGCCCACTTATCTTGCTGCAGGGTCTGAGGCCACTGTCTTGTCCCACTCAATGCAGATTTCTTGATCTTCTGGTTCTAGGTGGTGCTTACACTGCTCCGCCTGGAATGTCTATCTGCTTGCATCCTCAATGAATGATAAGGGGTGTTGGCGATGCCACCAGCCAAACCGTATTATCCAGTTATAGATCCCTTGGCTCATGACTTCACAGGTAATTTCCAAGCAATGTCCGTTTGCCCCAATCTCAAGCATGATAGAGGTCATGTGGCTTTTTCCCATATTTTGGGATTGTGCGCTATCAAGCCCAGTTATACTAACTGGGGTCTATCTTTGTATCATTGTTAGGCCAAGTCTTTGGACTAGCGCTTCTCATATCACTAAGATCTGGGAGCCTAGGTCTAATAACACGCGAATTGGTACTCGTTCTCTTTGTATTCTAATGTGAGCTGTACCTTGTGGGCATGCGTATTGTGTAGGGGTTGGGACTTGAGTTTTCTGCCTCTTTGGTTCCCCCGTAGGGTTACCCAGTCTTCGTTCAGTGGACATTTGGGTATCAGGGCATTCAATAATCTTGGGTGTTTGTTATTGTGCCCGCACAATTTCAGCCATTCAGGCCTCCTCAGACAAACTCAGTCCCTTGTATATGTGTCTCCTTTCATGCCTTCTTTCCCCTCAGTGACGATATTTAATCATACCGGTCTATGCCACCAGTGCATAGACGAGGGAGTGACCTTTCTAACCCAGCCTTAGGTGTTTGACTCCTGCCGTTGTATACGATTTAAGGTGCTCACCCTGTCCTTTGTCTCGCCTAACAACCTGCAGCCTACCCACTCGCCATCACCGGTGGTGCCATCCTGAGACTGGGGGAGCACCTTCAGCCAGTCCTGCACCATCCCGACTCATTTGCCATGCATGACCTTTGCAGGAAAGAGTTGAGGCAGCCTGAGTTGCCCTCCGCAATGGTCCCCTTTTCATGCATGCCGGGTTTGAACCTTCTCTACCCAGGGAGGAATATAAAGTCTTGCCATCACAGGTCCAGGTCCGGAGTCATTCTTGGTTGCTTCTCCCTGGGATGGGTTAACTTTCTCCGTTATACCTGCTTTCTTCTACCATTCACACTTCTATCCCTATCCACGCTCAGAACCCAGTCAGTGCAGTTCTCCGACATTCTTGAATAAGCCGTTGCCCTAGCTGGGATCGTAGGTCGTGGTTTTTATACAGGGCTCCTGGTTGTCTGATCTATCCCCTTTCTTGATCCGACAACTCCCAAAGTCTCGCTGCTGGTGGCACATGGGTTTGGTTCACTGCCAGCCTTGGGGCGGTATTCCGAACCTCTATGTTTCGGGACCTAAACTTCGCTGCTTTCCACAGTCCTGTCATTGTGATGATGGCTCCCTTCCTACAAGCTCCCCACTTGTAGTTGGTGAGTCCCTACTGGGTGCAGCTTTTATTTTCCCGGCATTGGTCAACCAGGTTTTGGGGTATTCCCTTGTGAGCCTTCTTTCAGTTGGTATGCTCAACTCCTGCAGTCTTGGTCGGTTTGATCTGGACAAACCTTGCTGACTTGAAAGCCCCAGTTGCTATTTTCCTCTGGAACTTGCTTGGTCGCCCTTCTTCCTTTCCTCACTTCAGCTTCTTTTCTCTATCCTCCCATTGTCGTTTCAATGGCTTGCAAGAACTCGACGAGCTGCACAGATTGTCTCGTCATTGCCTTTCACTATCAAGGAAAGCCTCCTCCTGGTTGCCATCTGCTCGAAGGTGCTCCAGATATTGGGTATCGGTGTCATATCCCTTATAAGACAGCCGTCTCAGTATTGCCTCCGGTAGTCAGTCCTCCACTGTCTTCCTCCATGCTGTTTCCTGAAGCTTGGCCTTGATGTTCAACTTTTTCATCTGAAGAAGGTACTTGTTGAAGTCCTTCTCATACTTGATCTTTCCCATCCATACCAGAGCTTTCCAGTCCTCCTTGATTCGTGAGAATCATACGATAATCTCATACCGGAACTGTTCCCACATCAGCAATTCAGGACGAGCGGCATACCCTTCGAGTCGTTCTATGCTCTTCATATACCAGTTGCTGAAGGGTGTCACGTCGGCACTCTTCGTCCTTCCCAAGGCATATATAATTCTGTCTTTATCCTCCATCCACAGCGTGGGATTTCAGCTAAAGTAGTCCTGGCACACATGTAGCCAGGTCATTATATCCTGGTAGGACTTTGCTTCGTATACAAATGGAGGGTCGGCGGGTTTCTTTTGATGTAAGGCAGTTTGTCAGGCCAATTCCTTGGCCAACTGCATCATTATCTGGTGTTCCTCTTCTTCCTTAGCCATTCTTGGTCTTCCTATGGGCAACGTGCCCATCTGGCGGCTTGGTCCTTCTCTGCCATTATCTGACACATCATCTCCAGGGTCTAGATCTCCTGCTCCTCTGGCTACATTGGGGGGGGCCACGGTTCTTTCCTGACCACTCTGTACGGTCTCTGGCCAGGTGTCTCTTTCCGCTAGCCCCTTCCCTTTGCCTTGTTGGGATGGACCTGATCGTCCTCTCCCAGTTTCGCCGTCATGGGTCGATCCCCCCTGATGCGATCCTAATGCCGGCTGGACCAGTATAATCGTTTCCCTCATTGACTGGGCAAACATCTGGGTCATGTTTTGCTGCATGTCCCGGAGTCCTGTCATTACTTTTTTATCTAGAGTCTGTAGCTCTGTAATGAACTGCAGTTCCTGGGTCCCCCGAGGTCATCATTCCTTATCTCGCTCCTTCTGGAGTCTGTCTACGCCTGTGTAGAGCTCTTGGTCTCTATTCACCAATTCTTGGATGGTGCATCCCAGGTCCTCGTACAGCTGTCCGCTTACTGCTACTTGTTGTTCCACTCGCTCATGCATGCGGGTGAGCACAGCTTCGATCACTCCTTTAAACTTGGTGATCTCGGCCACTACTTCTCCTTCCAGTTTCCTACTCTTATTTTGCCAAAGCGCCAATTCCTCTCCCACCAGCTTCTCTCCGTTCAGAAGTCGCTCTCTCACTTGAGCAAGACCTTCTACCATCTCCTTCCCTTCGTCTGACAGGGTCCCATATGCCACCATCTAGTCATTCTGGATTTGCGTGATGCTGCCGTCCAACTGGCCGATCAGTGTCCCAATGTATGTGGCAAAGGCACCCATGTCAGTAGTACCAGAGAGAGTTGGGGTCCCAGAGCATGACCTCTGCCCGCTTCTTCTTTTTGTGATGCTTTGGGTCGGGCCCATGGGTACTGGTGGCCCAGGTAGATTTCTAGATGTGGGTGTGGAACCTAGCCGTAGTAGTGGAATGTCACCCCCTGGGGGTAATCGTAGTAGTGGAAAGGGACTATCTTGGCCTGGCCCCTATGCACTGATCAGCCTTTGCTGTCTCTCCGTGCACGGCATGTCAGTGTTACTGGAATCCTGCGATCCCTCTTCGATCCTTGGTTCCAACCTCTTGCCCTTTCTTTCTATTAGTGTGAGGGTTTTGAGGGCCCACTTGATCCCCTGATCAATGAACCAGAAGGGAACATTTTTGTCCTTGCAGACTTCGCTTATGGTGAGATCAAACTAGATCTCATATATGTGTAGGTTTCATGGAAGGTAGATTTGAGATAGATGGTAGAGGGTGCTAGATAAGCGGTCCTCCGAGCTCATTTGAGGAGGTGGTTGTGAGCCTCAGTAGTGTAGAAGATATCAATGTAGTGTTAGGTGGTAGCTGACTCTAAGGACAAGCAAGTCTTTACTAAGGCCCAATACGTGATGAAGTGATCACTAGAAAGGCTCACTTAATATGTCAAGATAGAAGTAAAATTGTAAAAGTGTATCATAGAACCAATATATTGATAAGGTCTCTTCTCTGTTGCTGGTGATCTCCACAAAGTGTAAAAGGCACCTCGATATTTATATTCTGCATCTGGGTGTTCGCAGCCTATCTACTCCTCCCACCTTTTCCATGTGCGAACTTTGTAGACCCTGAAAACCTTTACCCTGCTTGACTTTGATTTTCTCGAACAGCGGGGAGGGTATCCCACTCCTCACCTCATATTGTTCGCTCCCATCGTAGTCACCTGAACCTCTTCACTATAGCAAGTGGTTACTGGTCCTATCTCTGCATACAGAGTAATCAGCTCCGAGGACAGACTTATCAATGCAGGTGAATACCTCATCCGCTTTCGTCAACCTGGAAGAAACATGTTCCTGCCTTATCGCTCCAATAGCAGTTAGGCCTTGTTGTGTTCATGGTTGACCTTTCATGTGGTAGGCCTTCATCTGGCTCTACCTTACCATGCTTCTAGGCATGGGCGAATGATTGTCTCTAAAGCGTCGTCCCCTCATCAGGCATGGTCTTTGTATCTGTTTATCTCTGCAACCAACCAACTGATTTAACTCCTTCGACCTTGTCAGAATAGCTGAGAGTCCTCTCTTGAAGACCCAGTGCAAACTCCACGGTCGGCGACCTTCAGTGGTAGCATAAATGAGGGTTTTGTGCCAGCGTTGTAGTGGTAGAAAATAACTCATTTTCCAAATACTCCGACGGACCCTAAGATCGAACAAGTGACCTCTTGCCAATGATCACATGATATGCCCATTATGCTATGCCAGTTCATCCCTTGTGTAATAGCCCGGTGTTTCCGAACACTCTGACCGGTTGCAGCCTGCCTTTTCTGTTTTTCGTGTTCTGAATTCATACTTAGTTTGTCTATTAAGCTCAGTTGAGACCCTCTGGAGAGTCACCTGTAAAGATACTATAAAGCTAAACTTGCAAAAGATAAAGGAAATAATCAGGATAGGAAGTAGGTATAGGCAACTGACCAGCAGGGTTTGTGTAAGAGAAATGTTCAGAGTTGGAATAGAAACAATTAATTATAAAAAAGAATACAACTATGACATGAAAATATTATATTAACAGAATTAAATTAGATAAACTTGGCAAATTCGGTTCTAGGGCTACACTTTTTTGGTGTATTACACTTGGCGTTACAGGCAAAATTGTCACTTTTCGTGGGAAAACTGGTATAGTGTCTAGTCTTCCAGAACCATACTAACAGACCCCAACAACTTGATCCCATTTATGACAACGAAAAAACTAAACTAGCACCAAACATGTAGGATGAAGAAGCTAAGCCAGTCTGACTTCAAAATTGAATATCAACCAGGGAAGAAGGAGGGAAACCAGATAGTCTCATGAGACAAGCCAAGAACCTATCTAAGAACAACAAAGATGAAAGGATTATAAGGAGATAATGGATACTACTCCCAAGGGAAAAATATTTCTAGGCAATGGGGATGGTGGAAATCTAGGATGATATACAAGCCACGAGCAGAGAAATTGGTGGAAATGACTGGAAGGTCCAACAGATACAATAAGCATTGGAAAGAGGAAATAAAGAAATAAAATGTTGCAATAGGGTTAAGCAAGTAGGAGACCAACTACCTCAAATATGATGACAAGATATAGATACCAGACAAGGAGGAAATCAGAACAGACATGATACGAAGGAACCATGATCTGCCAGCAGCAGGTCATGGGGGGGCAGCCAAAACTACTAATCTAGTATACTGCCAATATGATTGGCCAGGTATACGAGAAAGATCAAACAATATGTCTAGAACTACAATATCTGTATACAGATAAAGGTGGTATGACATGCACCCTATGGGCTACTGAAACTGAATGAAGTATGCGACAAGCCACAGAAATCTATATCCATAGATTTCATCACAAACTCACCCTGGTCAGATGGTTATAATATCATCCTCGTAGTGGTGGATCTCTTGACCAAAATGAGTCCTTTTATTGCATGCAGAAAAGACATGACGGCACGGCAGTTCGCCTTGATCTTTCTACCAGAAATCTTTCGACTACATGGCTTGCCAAAAAATATAATAGCGGACGGAGGATCACTATTTATATCAGAAGTATAGAAAGGAATGACAGAGAAACTAGGAAGGCAACAGAGAGTGAGCATGGCATTCCACCCCCAAACAGATACACAAACCAAGAAAGTCAACGCAATATTGGAGCAGTATCTGTAGGCATACATCAAGTATTAGCAGGACAACCAGAACGAACTCCTCCTGGTAGTGGAATTCACCTACAACAATGGAAGACAAGAAACAATAAAGAATACACGATTTCATGCCAACTACAGACAGAATCCTGAATACGTGGCCATTGGTCATTTGACCAAGAACAAGATAACAAGCTACAACGCGGTGGCACCACTTTATGAAGTCCTGTGAACAGAAATATTCACTGCACAACTATGACAAAAGAAAGATTATGATCCACACTGAATACCCAATCCAAACCTACAATCAGGAGATCTGGTGTGGCTACTACTGCGAAACATACTAACTACAAGACCGTCAAAGAAACTCGACTACAAGAGAATCAGACTATTCAACCTTTTGGAAAAGGTAAGGGGTCAGGCTTATGAGCTGGACCTACCGCCCCAGATGGCCATACATAACACATTCTACATATCACTCCATGAACTCTACTCGCACAACAAACTACCTTCCCAAGAGATCCTTCCCCCTCCATCTATGGAGATAGATGGCAAAAATAAATACGAACTCAACAAGATCATCGACTCCAGAGTACCTACAGAAAACTGTAATACCGAGCCAAGTGGACAGGGTACTCTCCTGAACATGACCAGACTTGGTACCCAGCAAACAACCTTTAAGATGCACAACTCACAACCTATCAGTTCTACCAATGATACTTCTACAAACTCCAGATGGGTCAAAATCAAAATCACATAAACTGAGTTGCTGGCCATAGGGCTACAGGAGGGAGGGGACACCATGATCGGTCTCCCCCACAATGTCACCCCCACTAGCCCAGGATGTGAATGGCCCTCCAAAGCGTAGCTAGATGAAAGATAACAGGAGGTGAAGAAAATGGCGGAACACAATCCCATGTCATGGATGGGCTGCTATGAGTCTGGATGCTGGGTGTACCTAAGTGATAAACAAGAACAAGGATGGTTCCCGAGTGCCCCCAGGACCCACAGGAACAGAACAGAAATACATGAAATGAAAAGGTAGTAAGAGTACTACTGGGATAGGTGCAACACCCATAAAATAGAAAAAATAGATGCAGAGTATTATCCCCAGAAATGTGGAGGCGAGAAGCCTCTGAAAAGGGGCCACGAAGGGATGAGAACGTTCAGGGTGGCTGTGCAGGTACGGCAGGAGACAGAAGGGAGCAAGGAAAATAGAGAAAAGCTCGCAGACATGGACAACCTATACTGACCGATTGACGACTAGCAGGGAATGCTGGATGAAGCTCAAGGGGTCCTCACCAACCAACAAACAACCATTAATACGGCAGGAAAGATGATCGGAATGCAGCAGCAAATGATGGAGGTCGCAAATCCCACCCTCCAAGAACTGAGGGAAAATTGGCAATCCTAATAAAAGTACCAGGAGTTATTGGCAAAACAGGCAAAAGTATTCGGGAGAGCTCTGACACAATAGGCGTAGCTTGATAGGATTCAGGCTAGAGCGAGGGGAGAGCTAATATCACAAATGGTGATAGAGGTAGAAGGTTTCTTATGTCATAGAAGACTGAGAACAGAATGTTGGAAGGACTGAGTAAGACTAACTAGTAAGGCTTACCGGCAAGGCAGATTGGTTAGGTTTTCACACTATGACTCACATTACAGTCATGGGGTCTTGCATGACTCACAGTTGTGAGTTGTTGGTATGCTATGATTGATTAACATATTTGAACAGCTTGCAATTGCGAGGTCGCATGATGTAATAACTTTCACATATGACTCAGTTAATGGGTCATGGGTCTCATGCATATGATGCACTTTGCGCACATGACTATGACAGATAACTCAGGGGTATGAGTCACAGGGTCAGGGTTAGCATGAAGAGCGAGTATAAAAGAGGTCGCTAGGATCTAGGAGGATGAGCTCTTCACACTATCATTTTTGTATCTTCTTACCTATAACTTTATCTCTCTACTCTTCGTCTATATGGCCCCACTGCACACCCAACCTTGTAAGCAAGTCATCAGATATGAGCCTTGGGTGCTTAGCTATCCGACTCAAAAAAAGATGTGGAGTCCTAAGCGTTCGAGGCTAAGGTATGGGTCGCCTGTGTAAGGGAAGCGCCAATTGGTAGAAATGGTTACAGTCACTGATGATCACGGTTGTGACTCCTTGGGCTTCTGTCCCTGTGTTCTTTGTGACCACTTTGATTAGTAGCCTTCTCTGTCTGTCATAGAGTTTGGAGGGTGCTGAGGAGGCCAGGCCCTTTTTCCTGATCTCTGAGCCTATGTCCCTCTGCCTTCTCCTTATTGGAACCTGGCAGAAGCCATCTATATCTACCCTGATTGCTGTAATAGCCGCCCACGTCCATCCCACATCAGGTTGTCTCTGCTGAGGTCGTGCTACTCCTCCTGGTATATTTATAGTAGTTACTAGGATGCTTTAGTTTTGTTGTTATTGTTGTTACTGTTGTTTCCCTATAAGCAATAGGGCCAGCTGTCTGTTTATCGCAGGTCAGGTTGTAGCGATATTCAGGTTCTAGACAATACTAAGCCCCCTAGTTTGCATTGGGTTTGGGGGGGGGGAACTGCTGGCCTTCTTATGGCCTCCTCCAGGGCTCTGGCATTCGTGGTAGGAGTGGTGGGTCATGTGGTCCTCCTTATGGCATTGTTCTTGATGGCTGAGATCATTCTGCACTTCATCTCTGCCAGCTTTTCCATTATCATTTTTTCTATTGACCTTCCCAGCACCGTTAGGAGGTGGAGAGTTGACCCTATGATTGCCCACTCTGACCTTCCATTTATGTGGATGACCATATTTTTAAGTATGACTGTGGTCATAGCCCATCCGAATCATAGGCTCTGGTTGCTGGCCCTTTGTATCAGGGACATAGACCATACCCTTAGCTGTGAGCTGGCTGCTCTCTGTAGAGCTGTTGAGAGGGGTCTGTACCTCTGTCACTCATTCTCTAAGGGGTGGAAGCTAATGTGGCAGTCAACATAAAATTACTTAAGGGCATACCTGAGATTGTGTGGATTTCGTTCTGGGACAAAAATCATACCAACTTTGGTGCTGCTTTATCTGTGGCATGCCTGCTGTCTCCCAGGCCTGTTCTATCCATGTTCTTTCTATCTTCCAGTGTCATGAGTGTGTCTGGCAGGCTCAGTTCTGGTTTTGGCTCTAGGGACATGCTTTCTGTGAACATTTTAGCATACATTTCCATGTCTAGGATCTTTCACAGCAAGGATGCTGGGATATGGCTCATAGATACTAGGCTCTCTTGGGATGGATGAAAGATTGAGGCAGCTGCTGTGAGCTCAGCCAGGGCCTTTTTATATACAATGTCTACCCTCTCGTTTCCGAATACTCTGCTTAGTGCCATTCAGAACTCTGGCAGGGGGGCCTGGATAGGTGCAGGGGATGGGTTCATTTGTAGTGGGCTGCCAAGGTTCACAAAGTTCGTGTCCAGGTATTCCAGCTCTTTTTCCACCATTCAGAAGGTGCTGCCTGGTACTACAACCTTGGCTCTGATGTTCACCATTGTGTTTTTGTAGTTTCTGTTGTGAACCACATGGGAAAATAGTAGGAGGATGGATTCAAGTATTACCCCATGCAGCGAACAAGGTGGAAGGAGGCTTTGGGAGTTTCTGGGGCCTCCTAGTGGTGAGGGGATGGTAGGAGAGTAGGACATGGTTGGAATTCAAGGTGGTCTTCTGGCCGGTGCCTTGTTTCCCAAGTGTTTGGAAACCTTGGGTTTGGACCTTTCGATTGGCTCGCCACCCAAGAGGGGAGGTATTTAGAGCAAGGGAGTGGTGTTGTGACAAGCACCAAAAGGTTGGATATACTGGAGGAAAAAATGAGTTGTCAGGTTCTTGGCACAGCTTTCGGTGTGGAAGTGGAAATTCCCACTTCAATGTACCGGATTTTCTTTCTTTCTCTCACGGGATGGATGGATGGATGGATGACTGGCTGTGCGTGGGCTTAGATGGCATTGAGCTGGCCTTGTTAGGGAATTCCCTCATTTGGACACTGTAAAAATTCTAGGGATCCACTGCTGAACCCATAATATCAACCGAAATCAGTGTGCCGGAGCACGAAAGCCTTGGTTCGATAGGTCAGTGGAACCAGGAAAGCGGGCTGTGGCAGAGATCCGATTCCTCCGGTGGGTTGATAGTATATCGTTAGGGAAATGCTAGTCCCTTCCTAGGAGAATTTGTATCTGGATTCGGAGATTACAGGGCAGGCAGGGGAAGTGGATTTCAAGAGTTTTTACTGCACTGTACAAAATACCCGGTATCATGCGATAATTGGAACACTTTATGTTATGAGCCAGAAATTATAAATAGCCAATAGCGTGTCAAAGAGTGTTTAACTCTTGGCTTATCGCACTACGGGTTTAGCTACGCCGCGGGTGAGCGTTTTAGCGAACAGTTTTAGTGAAGATCTATATCATACATACAGTAGTGGATTTATGCCGGATACGCTGTTAGAACTTCCATAATCTATTGGGGTAATCACGGCTGAACGGGCGTTGGCTCACTCGGCAAGCCAAAATCCAGCTGTGACTTCACGTTATAATACAACTCGGTATATGCGACTGGGCATCAGTAATAAAAACGGCACAACACGGTAAGTTACTGGAGATAACCCTCCTCCGCCCACCGGCCATTCCGAGTCCCGAAAACGCCCGGGCGCAGCACAGTACGAGTACCGTACATGTACAGTACTCGAGTACTTGTAACCATTAACGAACTCTTGTGCACCACACCGTACCTGTACCATGATTCCTACCAACGCCTCACCGGGAAACGGTTAACAGTGTAACTAGCCCCGCTTTATACTGTGTTGTACCGCATAAGCTCAGAGAGACATCCCGGATATCCGACGCCGCGATCCTAGTGAACTGCGTGTGCTACTGGTGTACTCGTACTGTACAGTCGCAAGCGAGGGATCGTCTACTCGAGTAAGTACGAGTACTACCGGTAATGCCTGGTTTCGCGCGCACCCGAACTCAAAGATAGCATGTGGGACACGGACCTGCTTTCTTATTCCATGGAGGGGGTGCTCCCTGTAGGTACAATAATGGGTATAGTACTCGAGTACAGTAATACCGGTACTCTTCCTCAGGATACTTGTGCGAGGAGGCCTTTTTCCCCCCGTCTTAGATAGGTTGGAGCCTTGAAGCTTGCAGAAACTTGGCTTAGCTACCGTACCAGTGCTGGTAGCACGACAATCAGATAAACATGGTGGACATAACAAACTAGTGACTGTAAATATAATAGCTAATATCAACCGTAGTAGTGAATGTCAGCACAAGGATCGTCCCGCGGCGGTCGGGGTCCGGAATCAAGGAATTGCTTGGAGGGTGTTGGAATTAACACTCGAGCGGGTAAGTCCTCTCTCTGCTGAGCTGCAGTAGTACTAGTACAGTGCTGGTGCAGTACTCTATCCCCTCTCGAACGTCTCTCCCAGCAAAAATCCACTCAACCAATAACTACACCCCACAAGAGGCCCATGTCACTTGCAGAAATACCGTAAAAGCAATAACCTAAATCCACGATAAGGTACCGTACGCCAGCCTGGGGCATCGGCGACTCGTGCTCGTATCCCATGCTTGGAAACTCCATCACAGCAAGCATGCGAGTGTATCTCCCTGCTGATGCGGTGGTATCATACTTCTCCATGCTCGAGTGCGAGGAAAAAAGAAAAGAAAAGAAAACTGCCAGTCCAGCCCTAGCCATCCAGCACACCTCGTGCTATGCGAGGGGAAATACTCTAGACTGATCTCGTCTGGCTTTCCGCACTTCAGTTCAACTGCGCTGCGCCTATCAGCGCTCTTCTCTCGTCTTTTCCCTGCGATGGTACAGCCTCAAACTCGTACCTTATCGCAACCCGCAGGCACCAGGAACAACGAGACCTTGTTCGTGTTCCAGGGCCTAACTAGGAAAGTCAGGACCAGGCCAAGACAGAAAATAGCCATGAAAAGATACCGGTATTCACCATCGTGAGGAGAGCCGCCGGCCAAGTAAGTGGGTGACGCTGCTTATTGTGGTAGGATGGCATAGTAATTGTGAAGAAAATAATAATTCGAAATCCGAAGTTTCTACAAGTATGCCCGGATTTTTTGGGTTTGTTCTTTGAGATCCCTTTCTTTCCCGATTCGCTTGGTGGAGGAGAAGGGAAAAAGAGTCGAAAGGTTACTCCCATTCACCTTCCCAGCAATTCAATTCCGCCCCTCTTGGTACCGGTTTGGTACTCGAGTACCTACCATATCACATCACACCAGTGCGTCACTAATCTCTGGAAGCCTTCACTCAATTCCGTAAGTGTTGGCTTTTTTCTTTTCTTTTCTTTTCTCCTCTCTCCTACTCACCTCCATCGGTTTTAGGGTTTTGCTTTTTCTTCCGCCCTCCACCGCCTCCCTTCCGTACCATTTTCTTTTCTGTGGAGAAGAATTGGCACGATAAAAGGATGGCAATGTCCAGTGCCTTCAATTGAACTGGTCAGGCCCTGAGTGAGTGGAGGGTGTGAGCATTCCATTCAGTACAGCTTCAATTCCTCATCCCATTCCCAACCACAATGTACGCCAAATACTCGCTTGCTGCGCTCCTCGTGACGACAGCGGGTGTTCTTGCACACCCCAGCGGTCCCAGAATTGCGGGAAGAAGCGGATTCCTGAATCTAGAGGATTTGCAACCCCTCGTCAAGAGAGCGCCGAGTCCGGATGGGAGCTGCGGTGGACCGAATGCGTATACTTGCGGCGAGACTGTGAATAGGTGTTGCTCACAATATGGTATGAACAATTCCTTCCTTCTTCTTGGGATTTTTATTTATTTATCTGTCATTGTGAATCGGAGAATTGATTGCGCTGATTGATTGATCAACGGTGTTGTGTAGGATTTTGCGGTGATACCGATCTCCATTGTCAGAGCTCGGAGAATTGCCAACCCGCTTTCGGTATATGCGTAACCACACCTACTGGGGGTGGGGGGTTCGGGCGATGTGGAAGGCAGGCCAGCGGTGCGCCCTGCCCGACCGGGCAGTGTTGTTCTGAGGGCGGTTTCTGCGGGAATACAAAAGATCATTGCATGTCCCCGCTGTGCCAGCTTGGGTATGGTATCTGTGACGCTGAGTATGTTTCTCCTCCTCTTCTAAAGGATGCGATTGAGCCACACTCTGTAGATGCTGACGAGTTGAATTTAGTACCCTGCCAAGTGGCGGTACGACAGAGCAAGTTCCACGGCCCCATTTGGGGAGCGTGCCATACGGGGAATTCAACGATTGCATTCGACCCGGCGAGGTCGCGTTGACTTTCGATGATGGCCCGGGTGTGTATACGGATGCCATGGTCGATCTCCTGAACTCCTTCAACGCAAAAGCCACATTCTACATCACCGGCATCAACAACGGAAAGGGTGCGATCGACACTACCCCCTCATGGACGGATGTGATCCGGAAGATGAACGCCAACGGTCACCAAATCGCTTCTCACACCTGGTCGCATGCCGATCTCTCGACCCTCAGCGAGTCCGGCCGCCGCGGCGAGATGATTAAGCTTGAAATGGCTCTCCGTAACATTCTTGGTTTCTTTCCGACATATATGCGTCCGCCTTATTCTTCCTGCAATGCCGCCTGCTCGGCCACGATGACTGCTTTGGGGTACCATATCACGTACTTTGATCTGGACACTGATGATTACAATCAGGCGACGCCCGAGAAAATTCAGGTTGCCATGAATAACTTTGACAATGCTATCAACCCTTCTAACCCTGCTAGTGACGCATTCCTTGCAATTGCTCATGATATCCACCGGACCACTGCGCAGAATCTGACAGAACATATGCTCCGGACTTTACAACAGAAGGGATATAAGGCTGTCACTGTGGGTGAGTGTATGGGAGATCCGAAGGAGAATTGGTACCGTGCTGCCGGCCCGGGACCCAGTTTCATCTCTGAGATTGTTACTCCTACCCCACACCCCACCGCTTCTACCTCTCAGAGTTCCACCACTACCTCTTCAAGTTCTTCAAGTTCTTCAAGCTCCTCAAGTTCCTCAAGTTCCTCAAGCTCTTCGAGTTCTTCGAGTTCTTCGAGCTCTTCAAGCTCTAGCTCCACCACTCCTTCGACTACCACCACCTCGGAGTCTACAAGTTCTACCACCACCTCCAGGCCTACGAGCTCCACAACCAGCGCCACCAGCACCACTAGCTCTACTCCCACCTCAACCTCTACCACTGGCTCCACCACCTCCGGCACCACCTCCCCCAGCTCCGCCACCAGCTCCACCACCAGCTCCATCACCAGCTCCACTACCACCTCAACAACCTCTAGGACCAGCTCCACTTCCGAGCCACCAACAATCACCCCCACTCCCTCCCCCTCCCCAACCACCCCCGAACCCCCTACAAGCACAGTCCCGTGCACTGCCACCTTGGACCCCCCCAGCCCAACTAGCTCCTGCGCTCACTTGGTCGGCAGATGGTGTGCAGAGCACCTCCCAACCTACAAAAATGTCGACGAATGCCTGGAAAGTACAAACAAGTGCTGGGAGCAAGGTAACTTCTGCTGGCTCGCAACAGAGAACCTCAACTGCAGATTCTACCAAGGTGTGTGTCTAGCACAAGAAGAGCATTGCTTGTCCTGCCGTAACTCTGGCTCCACGAGTTGCTCGTATGTGACACCGGTTTATCCTACGACGACGATAGTGTAATTTATGGTATGATAATGATGTGGTTTAATGTCTTGTCTGCTTTCTCTTTTTAATGCCCTATGGTTTTATGGATCGGATGAGGAATGAGTTACGGGGTGGGAATGGGGATGGGCATGTGGAGGAGGAGGCGTTTAACGTTCTTTTTTTCCTTTCATGACTATTTATCGTGTTTTCCTTAAAGTCGCTGATGAGTGTTATGTCATGGTGTGGTTTGATATACTATTGAATTAATGACGATATACGTGAGACACTTCTTTTACTGGTGGAGCCGAATGAATGGAACGGACCCCAAGTAGCCGAATCCAACCACCGATCTCTGATAGAAAAGCGCGCCCACTTCAAAGCAAAAACACGCCATCATGGTTGAGAAGGTGGTCGTCACGGTGCATTTGTCCCTCAGCCTCCCTCATTAAAGGGAATATACGGCCTGAAACCCACAAGTGAGTGATCAGGTGTGATGAGGAGTTGTTGGCGCGCAGATCCTACTCTTTCGAGCCTAGCTGTCATACTGTAACACAGTGTACTCGGGGGTAGGCAAAAGTCGGGCGCACCCCATATACGGTAACTATGGTTCTCCCCCATACCAATGCGTTTTGTGGCTTTTTTTTTTGTAAGGACAGCAAAAGTCGGGCGCACCCCCCGAATAGGAAATAAACCCAGACATTTCGTGGCACCGCGCCCGACTTCCCCTTGTACCCGAGTACAGTATTTTGGCCAGCCATCAACCCGGCTGGCCAAACGTTTTCGCGCCTATCAAATCACCGCTTTATTGGGGCACAATACTAGTACGGTAATAGAGTACAATTTGTAATCCAGACAATTTCGGCAACGTCTATTTTGACTTTACCTCCCAGGGCATACGCACACATCGCGAACAAAAAACGAACTCGATTTCCCATATTTCCACCCACAATCCAAGGGGAGGAGGGAGAAGAGCGCCTACAGGAAATACTTCTCCGCCGTGCCAATCCCCTCGCCTCGCTACGTACAGTGCCAGACCTCACTTCCCTCGTATTGGTTGTATCACATACAGGTACGGGCCGGCCGGATATGGATAGCCCCGACCAATTTCGATTCTCCAAAGCCGTCATCGCAATTTTTCCAATCTAACGGCCTAGTGACTTGACCACGGTAACTGGGTGAGGGGAAACTCTTATCGCTGGGCGTGTTGCGCTTTGTGGACTGGCTTGCAGTGGAACGTGCAGGAAGAGGAGTAAAAAAAGCGCACAAAAAGAAGGAAAAAAACATGGGGGGAGGGTTTATGATTGCCCGAGTCGATTGTTGTTGTGGGGGTGGTGGTGGCTTAGTGGTGAGTGGAAGATGGTTGTTCCGGCAACGGGAATGGCACTGGCCGGTATGGAACGGGGCCTTCCGGGGGGCGGGGGGGTGGACCGGGAGGACGAGGGTACAGTACAAGTATGATACTATACTTGTAACGATACCGGAAGATGGGGGTTTTTCCTTTCACGAGAGCAGCTAATTTGGCTTCATGATGTTAATGAATGTTTTCATTTGTGAGATGATTGATTTGATAATTTTATCGTTTATTTGTTATGTATTTGGGGGTTGAAGTTTCTTTTGTTATTTGGGTTTTTAGGCCATACCTTAGGGTGCTTGCCATGGATTTTCCTGTAGCTGAGCTATGAATAAACCGCGGATTTAACAAAAAAAAAACCTTAGTAAAGATACCGGTACTGGTAATGGAATGCAGCGGGGGATGGGGGAACGAGGGGCGGTGTTTGCGGGGCTACTGCGCTATTTTGCTTTACGAGTAAGGTGGGATTTACGGGTGATGGACTATGTCTGCGGGGGGAATAGTCATACTGGTAGGCTGGGGTTTCCGCCGTATCATACTAGGGGGTGTCTCTTGCATGCGCTGGACAATGAAGAGACAAATGTAATGATCTAAAAAACCTAATCAGAGCTGTTCCTCTTCCCTATCCACTCCATCCTGCCAACAACCCATCGTTTCTGGAAAGAAGGGGAGAAGGGGCAGAAGAGGGAGGGAAAGTGGAAAGCGCAAAATACAGGGCGGACAAATACCTCTGATATGATGGCAGAACATCTAAAAGAAAGCTTCCAGTGAGATCCCCCTGTTTTTCCCGGAGATGGGTGCTATTGGGCTGCAGGCGCAAGACTAGCCACTAATGCACTAAATTGTATATCCATCTCCCTGAGATTTCGAGTCCTCTATTAGATACTATCCTCTAGAAAAACCATGTGCTGTCTGGATCGTCTAATAAGGGTTCTGTCCTATGCCCGCAGCCCAGCATTACGCTTGCATTCTTGCGTGCTGGAAGCGGACTCCCACCAGCCACCAAAAACACAGGGACCCCGGGAATGGGGCGGGATGGCTGGCAAGGAGGAAGGAAATGTCCATGCAAAACGCCAGAGCGGGGAAAAAGGGAAACTCACAGTGAGAGAGCGCCGACCCTCGAGATCTTGTGGTGACCCCTTGCTCGTATACTGCAATGCCCGATAGAGAGTGTGGGGCTATCCTCTGATAATCTGTCTAATTAGAGCTTTGCCAGCCTTCGGCCCTAACCCTACCCCCGGGAACAGCAAGGTATCCCGAGCAAGCCGAGCTGGGTGGAAGGAAGAAGGAAGGAAAAGATGGAAGAAACTGGATCGGGAGATATCCCTGACCCGGCCGAAAATACAAAAGAGAGCTTCCTGCTGAATCTCCACCTTGTTGTCATAGGAACTGGCGTTACTAAGCTCGTGGCCCCAAACCAGCTGCGAAAGAAGAAAATCGATCTCAACTCCCTCGAGGTCTCGAGGGCCTCACCCTACTATATAGTACCGCTTCCGGGCTCTAGAAAATTCCCAAAAAAAAAACACTCCGGAAGAGCGGAAAAACTAAAACTTCAGAATACATCTATCAACCTCTGCTAAAGACCTCTCCACCGACCCATTACTCATCCCTTGCCCATCACGCTCATATTAAACTTCCCTCCTCTTCGAATGTTACCCGTTATTACCCTATCCTTCCGGAAAACACGTGCCCCTTCCTGAAAGAATTGTAGATTCAAGAAGTCTGGCCCGTATCTCACCTAGAGTATTGGTAATGGGTGCACAACTCAGGCTTGGTTTTAGAGCACTGGTACAGGTAATTCATGCTGCGAGCTCGTAGGCCCAAGAGCGTTGCTCGTTGTGGGGTCAAGTGGGCGGTCGGGGAGCTGGGGATATACCTGTGGGCTTTCCAGAGTATAGATGTTGGCGGAAGAAGAAAATATCACCGAGTCTTGGGGGGGGGAGGGGTCGAAGGGTGGTCGTAAAAGCCCATTATTGGTAGACTATACATTAATCTTTTGACAAAGTAATTGTATGATATCATAATAAATGACTGGCGGGGATCATCCTGGGGGGCATGGGGCCGACTATGACACCTCTATACTAACCCGCACTAGGTGGGGCAAGTCCACTAACGCTCCCAAGCCCTCGGGGGCCAAAGATGCTGCAGGTGTCCCTGCCCTCCAAAGATTGAAAGGGAGAGAGGGCAACAGAAACGGCAAAAAGGTGGTTCGTAGGGTTTGTTTCGGGGGGGGTTTTTTTTGCCTGCTATATCCACTCCCGGGATGAGAATCGAACACCCAGCCTTCCTGTTGGTATATTGTTTATGATCGGTCCTTTAACCACTAGACTATCAAGTCCGGTCGATAATATAGTGCGTTTTTCAAAGTTTGATAGTGAGAGCATATAATTTTAGTATTTTTATCTATTAAATTTTATAGAGTATGATAGGTAAGCAGACCCCCGATTGAGTATAAATAGAGGTAGATTAGTTAAAAGAAACTAGTTAATTTCTAGAATCAGTTTCCTTATCCCCAACCCGTGGAACGAGCCTCACATCATGGACAAATAGTACGCGTATGTTCTATCCCACCTGGAAAGATTTCCACTTGACCGAGTAGGTTACTCTCCCAATAGGATATCTCACCAGAAAAGTGAAATTCTACTTATCCATGGGGGCAAGTGGGCGGCGAGTGATACCTGATGTTGATCAGAAACACCTCTGAAGAAGTGCACGATTGAAGAAAAAAGCACACATGTCACTATCAGGAAAAAGGTGCCGTTTTCTTTCCATCCCCAGATTGTTATAGTGTACCGTACGGTCTTTCATTGCCCCCAGGGAGTGGACCATTACGCAGAGAATGTGTGATACACTGGGGGGAGGGTGGTGGTAGTAAGATATAAGTTGGGTGGAAGACTTTACACTGATATTAAAAGATGGGCGAAGGTGGGGTAAGCCGGCAATGGGGGGTAGGTGAGAGGCGGGCTAGGGATATCGCCCACTTGTTATTGGTATTTTAGAAATTATATAGCTGTTTTTATGGCTGAATTGGATAAGTCAATTTTTGCTTTAGTAGGAGATCCTGCTGGGAAAGTGACCTACTTCGCAAAGGGGATCTTTCCCGACGGGATGGAGTATATCTGAATCCTTATTATCTTAAGGGGCCTGGAGTACCAAACTACGTAAAGCCTACACTACACGTCGTCAATTATCTGGTCCTTATATAGCTTATACTTACCTTGAAGACCCTTGGGAAGTCCAAAATATCTACTCCAGTAAAAGGCACAAATATTTCTGTTCATTAGTCTTTTTGCATCTTAAACTCACATGCATTATGAACGGATAGGACCCTTCACCTAGGTAACCACATCTCTAGAACTGTGACGAGCGAGTATCATGTGGAGAGGCTTTAGAGGCTCTCGGGAATTTATTGCTGTTGCAGTTATTTGTTCCCTGAGACCCCGGCAATCATGCAAATTCGCCTGACTCGGTGAAAATTTACTTCTAGCGGTTGCCTACTTATCGCAATTGACCTTCTCGTCAGGGGTGGGTGGGTCAGGGGGGAAAAGAAAGCAGAAGCATGGAAATCACATCTAGGTGTGCCTTATTACCGCCTCCTCAGCAGAGTGCGAGTGTCTTTATTAGAGTGACACAACACGGGACAGACGCCTAAATGCCTATTTCCCCCTATCTAGCGCCCTATTACTCTACCGTTCTCTGTGCAGTTACAGGTGCTAGTCTCTTGTGTCGATACCGGTATATGTGCCTGACCTCATTGCACCTTGGATTGACGGGAGATCCTAGGGTACAGTAACCTATTTGGTGTTTGTATTATGATAGTAGGGTGTGATGATAACGCATACTCGTCTTAGGGGTTATGTCTATTTTTTGTTGCACTCGACTAATCTGTATTCTAGTGATACTTTGTGCAGAGAATTTACCGCGACCTGTATCGCATAGCCAGGAATAGTAATTCTCTCATAGTAGCTCCCCATATGGCACTTGGGAGACTGTACAATCGTGCCGTGTTCCATCATACCTTGCCCTGCAGAAAATTAGAAGGCCTTATGCGTAGTATATAACCTGGGGACTCGTTGAGGCTTAAAAAGCTGTATCCCCCCCCCCAATGTAAGGGTTCTTGTGTTTAGAGAAGGAATATACCGTAAGTTGGCTGTATACTGTCAGGCACAAGTTTGGTCCTCTCCACCCAGGAGACTTTCGGCCTCGGGCTCTCGGGGGGTACAGTACTCAGTCACTGGAGTGTATTCACCGTAAGTAGTGTGCCAGAGAAATTGACTGGGAAAAAGATAAAAAGATAAAAAGAAGAGGATCTCTATTTCCTCTTCCCCCAGTCAACTAAGAGATAGAAGAGATGAGGTACACTGAGTGCAGTTCAATACGCCTGCTAAAAGATTTGTTATTCGGGGCTCCTGTTGAGCTATGGAAGGCTTTACTTTGTTGGAGAGCTACCTAGGGACTTACTATCCATTTTGACCAAAATCAACACCAAGACACCTGCTCCCTAAGTATAGCCTTTTCTCTACCTGAGACTTGTGCTAGACCGATAAGGAAAAGGCTATGATACAAGGCGTTAGCTGCGAGGGTATCGTGCGTACTCTGCCCGAATCGAGGTTCTTACTTACCCGGTTGGATATTTAGTTTGTATCCAGCGCACAGAAGTTGCATTACACCTATTTTAGGGTTCTTGCATACCGCTAAGTATGATATTTCTGCTTAAAGTGTGTGAACACAACTGCTATTCCGTGCTGCCGGGACCTCAGGGCACCGACTGAATTTTTGCCCTTATGCAATAGTAGTCGTGCTCAAAAACGTTAGAATATTAAAAGAATGATATCACATACATACACCCCCTGGCCCCCCTCCAGTAAATAACTCATCCAGTCAACCCCCTATACTTCCTCACCTAATATTCCCCTGTCTAGACAACCCCGTACCACATGACCCAAACATCAAGAACGCAACTGAATAAAAAAACACGACTAGATCGCGGAGATGCAAGCAGGTATAAACCCCAACCTACTCCCCCCTCTCACTGGGGCCATTCTAGTCGCATGATTGGCTGAGCGGCTGTTCCTAAGGGGGCGCGAATTACCCACCGGCGAGTGAGATCCTGTGAACGAGAGTTGGTACCACATTAGATAGGTGAAGAGTTTGATCGGCCGCCGTGGCATAATTGGATGCATGTAGCAATGACCATTCCAACATTGACGAGCAGGAGGGACACGCAGGAGTACGATAGTGCACAGAGGGAAGCACAGCCTTTCCCAGGTCTCGGTGGCCCTCCTCCGTGTTCTGCGCTGTTCGTGCAGTGGCTTGTGAATGAAGAAACTTTGTAACCCGCAGTTGTGAGAAAGAGAAGAAAAAAGCGATAGCCGAATCGGTGGTCTACTATTACATGTATATGCCAGTCTCCAATCCCTGAAGCCTTCCTCGGTATCGAATATTTTTCGCTTTAACCTTTTCCAACTCTCGCTTGATAGTATCATTCTCTATCGATAGCATATCTTTCTCCTTCTTCAAACGTCCTAATTCCTCGTAGGCACATAAACTAGTTGTCCAAGCCTCCTTTTGGCTCCTTTCCGCCTCCATCAACCCGTCAATTCTCTCAATTAACTGCCTTAAGAACTCCTCCAGCTGAATGCGCGTAAAGACCAGCCCCTGCCCAGTAACCCCTAGGTGAAAGACCACTTCTTCTGTCTTTAGATTGCCGCCTAGATCCCCGTGTGTCTTCGCTTTTTCCTGGTCTTCTCGGCAAGATTCAGCTTGGTGTTCAGCGTCTTGACCTCAAGGAGCAACTGACCGTTCTCCCGCTCCGAGCCCTCCAACTTGTCGCAAGCTATTTCAAGGAGGTCCGAAGCGAGATCACCACCACGGCTGACCAGCTTTTGGAGCTCGACACCTCTAAGGACGCCAACCTTGGGCGAGAAGAATTTCAGGAGCGCCTCGCGGAGTCTTTTGCCCGTTGAATTTTTGTAAGCGTAGTCTACCAGCTCTGCAAAGTTCGATACCACTGGGGTTTTGGGGGTCACGGGGGTGATTTGGCTGAAGACATCCTGGAGCCTCGTGATCGCTAGCTGTTCCAGTGGCTCAACACCGAAACTATGCGCTAGCGCGTAGATTTTCCCGTGCGCAAGGAAGGCGTCCTTGAAGTCAAATTTGGAGGGGTCGAAGTGGTTTCCCTCATCTGAACGGGTTTCGGGCAAGCTATTCTGGCTCGCGGTTTGTAGTGACAAGGTGGTTTGTGGAGGTCGGGAAATATCGGTTGCAGTTAGTTCGGGGACTTGGCAAGGGGCTGAACTTTCAAGCTCACAATATCCGGCAAGCACATCCAACGGTGGGGGGCCACTTGCTTCGCAATTCACCGGCTCTGAGTTGGCAGGGTTGGCATTCTCTTCCGCGAGAGATTGTGGTTCCGTTTCACACTTTTGTGTCGTAATGTCTTGAGGGACCATCATTTCTGAAGGGGGGGATAGGCTGTAATCTGTAGTTCCCTTGGTAGGGGTACCCGATATCCTTGCGGGCCCAGGTGCTTCATAATCCCCCGTGTACAAAAACTCTGCAAGGCGACCTACAGTATCGCCATCGTGTTCGTCGATGATCATTTCCCGGTTGTCGCGATAGCACATTATGTTGCTCACCCGCCACCAGAGGATTTCTGAGCGAGATGCCAGGAGTTCTCCGTGTATTTGGAATTTCATGCCATCTAATCCTGCCACAACACCGACCACGTCTGACCTTAGAAACTTGTTTCTGTGCCAATCATTGTCAGCTATTGTGGGCTTATTTGGGGAGTCAAAGCGAACCGAGAAAGTTTGGAAGGCATGTTTTGAAGTTTTTTTTTTTGCCGGTGGGAGAATGCCCGCTGCAGCGGCCGGGACAGAGTCGGTTTGTGTGCACCTTATTCCTGAATTTGAGTGGTGGTAAAGTGAAGTCGGTTGAATCATACTTAGTAGAAAAGTCGTCCCTGGTGCTACTTTAAAGTTGTTGAAGTGTCCGCCTAAGAAAGCGAAGCCTTAAGGAGTTCACTGGAACGAAGCTACCGTACCAGGAGTCTACAACGGCTTTGGATACCATGAATGGTGTTCTGTGTTTTCCCCAAGCAACCGGTATCATATTAGAGTACAGTATTTAGTTTACCATACCGGTATAGATTGCTTTATTCACTCGAGGTATGAACATTGAGCGGATAAGGCCGGAGGTCGGAAACACAAATAGCAAATGCTTGAAAACAGCTTTTTCCAGGATGAAAAATGGAAGGTGATCGCTTAGAAAAGAAAATTTCTCCTTCTCTTAGTTGAAGGCTCCGATGACTGGCTTTCTCCGTAATCTGAAGTATTAGGCTTTAAGGCGATCGAAGGGTGTTCGATCTAAATAAGCTTCGAAGCATACTTCTAAGGCCTAGAATGAACTTAGTAGCCTTAGGCATAGCACAAGGCTAGGGGAGGAGGTTCATGAGAAATGGGGTGTGATGATGATGGATAGTTGCTACAATGGAGGAAAGGCTACCGGATTTGTACTGTATGCTTAGAATGTTAGGGGGCGGTGTCGGAGCGACTGTAGGGATAGAGTTTACAAGGAAAACACTTCGGAATACACTCATGGGTGCCCGGAGCCGCCGGCATCAACTGTTGAAATCTTTGATTTCTGGCCCCCGAATACCAGATCATTTGAAAAGGATAAAATGGCTTCTTTAAGTTTAGATTCCCATACTAGTAGTTATTTTCTCATATAAATCTGTTTCGATGACATTTCTGGGGAGATTGCTGTGCCCGTCAAATCACTGTAACAAGACCTCTCTCAAAGTTTCACCGGGGCTGCCGAAAATTCTCCCCATACCGGGTTGTTGTAGAATATGTTCACTTTTACCAGTAGTGCCTGAACACAGGGATTAAAATTTTGTATGGCAGATTGTCTGTGCTGGTCTGAGAGCCCATACAAAATTCTGGTATACAGTTGTGTCTAAAGTACCTATGCAAAAGTCTTGGTGATCACACATCTCAGCCATTGCAACAACTGAAAGTATAGAGTAGAGATTTTTAAATAACTCAACAACAAAAATCTTAAATGAGAAGAGATTGAAGGTAATAAAATCTGAGACCACCTTTTACATATTGATGAAATAAAAAATTAGAAAAGTTATTTCTAGTACCTTGTGTATCACCCCTTTGCTGCAATAACAGCCAGATTTCTGTCTGACATGGACCTCCACAACTGCTCAAAAAACTCAAAAGGTGTTGTATCCCATACTGTAGGCAATGCCTCAGCTAGCTTCTGCTCGACCTTCTTAGGGCCGGCAGGTATTGAAGCAATATTAGGATACTGAATCTGAAGCCATTTCTTCAGCTCAATCTATACATATTCTATAGGATTAAGGTCTAGTGAATATGGAGAATGTTCAGCCAACTTAATCCCATTTTAGTCAAACCAATATTATACTGCCTGAACTGTGTGAACAGTACAGTTGTCTTGCTGAAAGATAGGATCACCAAGGGTGTTATGGACTTACTCTAGAACTGGAGTAAGATAGGTTTCAAGCAGTGGGAGGTAGCCCCACTGGTCTACTGATTTCATAACCAAGTGAATAAAGGTTCCACTGTTTCTGCTCTAAAAGCATCCCCAAACCATCAAGGAAATCCCCTTTTCCTTCTCTATCCCTCTCACAAAGTCTGGATGCCACTTTTCAGAAGCAGATCTAAACATCTATTTTTGCTTTAAATTCTTACTTTTTTCCAATGAGAATTTATGACTACAAATAACCTCTTCAGAATCTCCTGCAGTTCAATTCTGATATGTCTTAGCTCAGGCCAACCTCTTCTGAGTATGCTCTAGTAAAAGCTTCACTCTTTTCGTAGCTAGTGACTTCTTAATACCACTCTTTCTAAGAGCCCAGTCTATTGTAGAAACTGGGATATTAAGGACCAATATCTGCGGCAATTTCTCTCTACTCCAATTCCTGTGGAGCTTGGGCCCTCGTACAAAGAGTCTCTTGACTCTCTGAGAGAGTAGGAGTGGTTGACCAAAATGTAGAAGATTTTCAATTGAACCACACTTTAGCAACTGAGTAAGAAAGTTCTGAACAGTTGACTATAAACAGCCCACAATCTGGCTAACTATTAAGATTTGCTGGAAAACCTTGCAAAAAGCAAGGATCGCGCCTTTCTCAACTTTGGTGAGTGCTTTGTACAATGTCTTAGATGCTATAGTTTATTTGGTACGAAAAGTTTAATCAGTCATGGTTCTGGTTAGGTTGCATTGTGCTCGCTTATATACTCTTTTTACCAAGACTTTGCTTAGGTATTTTATAATAGATACAATGCTCACAGCACTTGATGGAAGTAACTATATAACAATTAGTATATTGCAAGCTAAATTGTTAATATATTAGTTCTAGCTGTTCTTACTGTGAAATAGTTTCTCCACTATATTGAAATTACTCTTATACCACTCTATTTGATGTACTATATCTAATTACCTATAAAAATATACTCAGTTGTTTCTCACCAGTTACCTTACAACTTGGAACTAGTAAGCCATACTCAAGGACCCAGTCACAGAGATCCAATAGTGTTGTAATAGGCATTTGAATCAATTTAAGAATATGTCATGGATGTGAGGATAGGATTTCTTTTATATAACATAGCCAGTTCAGATTAATGTATGGACTGGCTAGTTTAAGAGAAAAAAATGACTATAAACTGCGATACCAATTGCAACTTGTACTTGTCTTTGAATAATTTCAGTCTGGAGTATAGTGCTATTAGTATTCAAGTTGGTAGCCATTGTGTTGTTTAATTTGGAAGCTTGTCATAATCATGATAATATTTTGAATAGTTCTATAATTTAGTATATATAATTAAATTAATCTATTATACAATTTTATTTTAATATATGGTTCCGGAAGACTAGACTCTATATCAGCTTTTCTACAAAAAGTGTGACAATTTTGTTTGTAACTCTAAGTGTAACACCAAAAAAAATATGGCTCTAACATATAAGTTGTTAAACCTAAATCCTTTTGTTATAACATAATAATATATGGTTTTTATAGTTGCACTCCTTTCATAATTAACAAATGAAATAATATTCTCTATCAGAACTCTGAAAATTCATTGTAAAACAATTTTAGTAGTTTGTTACTGATATCTAATTCCTATTGTGATTGAATTTCTCATCTGCAGTAAATCTAACATGGATATCCTTCACTACGTTGATATTCAAAGTCTTAAAGAAAGAACAATAAACCAATCAAGTATGAATTCAGGGCTCGTGAGGGTGAAGAAGCATGTAGCAACTTGTGAGCAAGTTCAGAAATATCACGCTATTCACAAAGTACAAGCATCCACGGTCCACCAACTACAAATATCAGGAAAAGAGAGAGTATGCAAACATCGATTGAAGAAGTAGCAAGAAGTAGCAAGTGCAAATACAATAGTAGATACTCTTGTAATTGTTTCTAGTGAAGTTGCCTAAAGCTATTCCTCTGCAGAGAGAACAAGGAAGTATTATTTAAGACTCTGCCAGTACCATAGTTATCTCAAATCTCCTCCTTTGACTCAACAGGAATGGGATTGTTAGTATTATATGAGGAAAAAGCAAGCCAAGCTCTAAAGACATGTCAATGAGTTTGGAAACTTGGATCATGAAACTGTAAGCCATTTGTTTAAAAATTGACTGACCAAAACAGTGCTAATTTCCTGAATATAAGTAAATACTTAACAAGAAGAAGTGCATTCAACTTGGTCACACCTGACTGGTCTACATGCAGTACTGAAGTAAGGGATTCTTCTTCAAGCTATCCAGTGACTAAAGTCCAAAATCTATTGATCAAGAAAGTAGCGAATGTGACCATCATTGAATTTAGAGTTTGATTGAAATTTGCAGCTTCATAGGTTTATAAAACTGTAACTTAAAGCAGAAAGGGAATAGAAGTTAGCAGAGCTAAAAAGGAAAGAAGGTAATCCTATCACAGCTCACAAGTCAAGAAAGGACTTGGCCTTATTGATAGCAAATTGAGGTAGATTTTTTTTTTTTTTTTTTTTTTTTTTTTT
>PYWC01000028.1:791236-813101 GCA_003182015.1 Tuber magnatum | reverse complement strand
GATAGCACACGAAACAATACAAGTATCAAACGATACTGTGAAACCAAACATAAAACAATGTGTGTATCAACCGATAGCACATGAAACAATACAAGTATCAAACGATACTGTAAAACCAAACATAAAACAATGTGTGTATCAACCGATAGCACATGAAACAATACAAGTATCAAACGATACTGTGAAATAAAACCCTAGTAACCCGTACCGGTTACATGCTGTGTGTTAGTGCCAGTAGAGTTATGGTGAGATCACAACAAAGTACTAGTACTGCAACTACCACAGTCACTACCATAAGAACTCGAATAAATGAGCCTTGTGCTATGGAGTCACATTCAAGTGAAACCTGCCCAGCATATTGGCCAGGCAAGGCCCAATATTATTTCTTGGTAAACTTTCTGCTCAAAAAATATATCTGCCTCATCATCTCTAACATCTAACTCTACAGGATCATTTTCATTATCATCAACCTCAATACTGCCTTCCTCCCAGTTTTTTAAACCTTCTGTAAGGAATCCAGTTTCAATCCCTTTAATTCGAATTTCATGATCTGCTGACCGGTCAATAGGAAGTACCAGACCTACAACCCAAAATGCCCTCCTACCAGGTTCTGCTTTTTCTGCAGAAAAATGCTCCTATGCCTCTCCCACTGCCCAGGTAACCACAATCCATATCCATCTAACTTTACTACCAGTAATGCTTTCCCCTTCCTCCAGAATTCTTTCTTCTTTTCTTTCAATCTCGTCTAGCTTGATTTTTAAACTTTCCTAAATAGTTTACATCAACGATGTCCTAGATTTTATGCAAACTTGATCTGGATTCAAGAATTCCTCCCTGGTACCTAGCTCACTTCTTTAGACCAGGAGGGGTAGGGGGCAGAGGGAGTCCAGGGGGTCATAGGGTAAGTCTTATATTTCTTACCAAATGAAATCTAAAGTGTTGAAAGTTTACTAACCTTTAGGATTTTCTTGAAAGGATGATTTATAGAAATGTCAAGTGGTTGGATAAGTCCTGTACATCCACCAGGAATCACACTAATCATAATATTGCTTGCTTTTGGGGTATCAAGAACCTTCGCTGTTCTATGTCGAGCAAAGAGATCAAGATATAACAAGCTAGGTTTGTCCTCCAATACTGGTACCAATTGTTTTTTAATCCAGCTAACCATGTTTTCAGTATTCGTATAGGCTGTAGGATTAAATTTAACAATAACCTACTTATTGTGCCTTTGAATCTCCACCAAAACGTTTTGTCCTATCTCCTTGCACTAATAGAAGATTAATGCCTTAATATGTGGAAGTCCATTGGCAAATATAGTAAGTTGGATGGTTCCCTGATGTTTATCCCAACCCACTGACTGACTTGATTGAATCCAGATTGTCTTTTCACCTTTGATATCATTGGTATGTCCTACTCTAAATTTATGTGGTACCAGTGTCTGATCCATGTTGCAGATATTTTCAAGCCTATATCTTCCAACTCTTATGCCCTAGGTACCACCAGTCAGTCCACTTTCTTCTTCTCCTCAAGGTTGTGAATTTCTGCCATTGAACCTCATCTGATTGAGGATTGTATTGCCATAGTCAATAGGTAACTTACTCGCTTTATTGATAACTGCACGAAGGCTAATCTGATGCCAGGAGAGAAAGCTACGGAACTAGCCATTTGAGAAGAAAAACTGGTATACTTCTTCCTCTCTATGGTGCTTGCGAATTAGATCTTTGTTAATTTGTCAAAACCAACCTCTTCTTACTGGTCTTCATATTGCCTGTCTCTCCCAAAACTTATTACAGAGTTCTCTTTCTATTGCCTTCCACCACTGCTGTCTCCCTCAACCCATAGCATAATACTGGTTGCTTTTTGTATCATTACAGCAGCCAGCCTCCTCCTCACTTCTCCATCGCAAAAGATTTGATACTGGATGCGAAATTGGGCTGCAGTTTCAGTCTGGATTAGCTCATGAACTTGATTGGAATTATAAGGTATTGATTTAGTCTTCCAATAAGAAATAACTCGAAGCTTATAATTAACTATAATAAAGTGATGAGGGTTGCTGGTAGGCTTTTGTGACTTCTGAAGAGTGGCTGATAAAGTTTTTCGCTTTGGCCTAGGCTGTTTTTCGATACCCGTATAGAATCGTTTAGCAGGAAGGGCTGGAAGATTGGGTTGAATCTGTATATGGCCACAGAGGAGATTTGGGTTTCTGGCTGGCATTGGTAGATTGTTGATTTCTGCTTTGGCTCTCTTCCTCATTGTGAAGTATTATGGCTAAAAACAACTGACTTTTTTCTCCTTATTTAATGGGTTCATTTATCAAAAACTACTGTAGAGTCACAGTTACTGTATTCTTTACTTGAGGTTCAAATGGCATTAAAATGATCTTATCTCTTATATATGAGTCTTCACTGAGACCCTAATTTCCTGACCTCTTGTATTCTAAACTCTAAATTGACTTCATAGTACAAGGCTTGTTTATTTGACTTCTTACTGTACCAGTAGGCCATAGCCATTACTCAGACTCAGAGTAGAATGTAAGTCCCTTCTTACCTTTTTCATTCATAAAGCGCTGAAAATAGAACCAGCCCAGATAGGCAATTAAAACCAGGGGTATGTGGCTTGCCTCAAAGGCACCTAGTTTAGCTTTTGGCAAGAATCTCCTAATAGCAGATTTGAATACACTGGGTATTGGCTGGGCTTAGAGGAGATGTGAGATCACATTTGGATCTACCAGAATGTACAGAAGTAGCTCTAGCTCACCTGGGTGTCAGCGGGCCTTCCATCCAATGTCAGAACCTACTGGATGCAAAGAATGTAGTGCTAAGTTGTCCTGGTGTGCAGGGGTGTTGCAACCAATATTAGAATGCACAGGACACAGGTGATGCAGACTTGATATTACATATATCAGGATGCAATAGCAGCACACTAGATGTACTATTTTTTTTTACTGATGAAGCTATTTCTGCTTTCAAAGCAGCATTCCCTGGCTGTCAAGGCTTATTTGCATTTGACAATGTAAAAATACACTAAAAATACACCTGATGCACTTCAAGTTAGAAATCTCAACCTCACACCTGGAGGGAAAAATTCAGTACCAATATATGATAGATATTTTAGCTATCCAGCAAATCCCAATGTTCTTCAAGTGCAGTCAATGATATTACCTGATGGTCACTTAAAGGGATTGAAAATCATATTACAAGAATGAGGTTTGTGGCCTGTAGGACAAAGATTGCTAACACAATACAGTATTCTTGATAATGCACCTGGAGAAAGAAAGGCCAATCCTGCCTGTATGAATACTGTCAATGCTGATTGTTATGCCCACACTCTACTTTTCTCACAACCAGATTTTCAGGCTCAGAAGTATCAATTGCAGGAAACTATAGAAGCAGTAGGATATTAGGTAACATTCTACCTTGCATTTCACTGTGAGCTGAACTTTATCGAATATTTCTGGGGTTATGCCAAGATTTATACAAGAGCACATTGTGAATACTCCTTTCCTTCTTTGGTTTGTACTATTTCTCAAGCTTTAGCTCAAGTTTCCAATATTCTTATTTAGAAATATTACCAGTATACTCTTTGAATGATAAATACTTATCAGCAAAATCTGATATATGACTCCTCTGATTTCAAATATTATGTGTATACTACAGTGCCTTGTCAGAAGTGTTCATGATCTGAGACAGATTTAATTGCAGTTGCACCATGGGACTAGTAGGGCAATGGTGGGTAGAGTTGTCAACAGCGTATGCACCAAGTGCACAATCAACCCTCAACAATCAATGGTCAACTATCAATAAACTATGATTTATATTTTAGAGGAACAAAATAATAAGTAAAACTAGCTAACACTTTGTATAACCATCCCTTGCTTCCAATACTGCAGCTACTTTATTAGGCATTGATTTCTACAACTTTTCAATAAACTCTTTAGGAATTGTCTACCAAACTAAAGGTAACACTTGTGCAAGTCTCTTCTTAATAGCTTCTTTTCCTCCTGGAGTATCTCCAATCCTTGGATACTGCTGGTGTAATCGCTTTTTGAGCTCAACCCATACATGCTCAATAGAATTTAAATCAGGGGAGTAAGGGGGATGTTCTACCAATTCAATACAATTCCTCTTAAACCAAACCATAACACTATAAGACTTGTAAACAGGAGTATTGTCTTGCTGAAGAAAAATATCTTCAAGTTGCATACCAAAGAAAATTATCTGATGAATAACAGAAAAAAGATACCTTCTCAAGAGCCTAACATACCTGGTCTTAGTGACATTTTGGGTAATAGGACCAAGAGACCTTTTCTCTTCCCCCAAAAGTACCCCGATACCATGAGTGAAATTCACTTATTCTTTTCCTTGGAATGAATACAATCTGCTAGCCACTGCTCCCCAGGTTTTCTAAAACCCCACTACTGTCTAGGATCCTTGGATTTCTCCACACTGCACTCATCACTCTAAATTACTCTTTCAAAATCCTCAGCTGTCCAATCCTTATGAGCCTTAGTCCAGTCTAGTCTTTTGGCAACATGCACAGGCTTGAGCTTTGGTCTTGCTTTAGCTAGCCATTTCTTGATATTGACTTCTCTGAGTATTCTATCAACTATAAATTTATTAGAAAATCATAAACTATCACTCAAATAGGTTTAAGGAAGTGGTTGTTACTAGTAGAGAGAGAAACACCCAGCGCATAATGATTCCTGAAATCTGATCTGGTAATTTTCTGATTGGATTTGACTACCCAGATGATTGTGCAACACTGTTGTTGGCTGAGAGTTGGTGTGTGACCAGGGTGAGGGAGATTATCCAGTGATTAGCCCTCACATGTACAAGTGAGGAAGCTTTTAATGGTTCTACATGGCCGGCTGATAATTTGAGCAACAAGAGCAATATTCCAGAGGCAGTAGAAAAATCCAATGATCATATCTTTTTCAACATTGGTTATTTCTGTTTTGGAGGTCTTTGAAGTTCGCTTTTTTTTTTTGATGTATATCCGGTTCGGTTAACTATTGGAAATAATTCAGAATTATTAAAATAGAGGAGGTGGTACAGGGTTACAGTACTACCATTGTGTGGGGCAGGTATAGTAGGTACGGATACGATCAACTCGGTAGTATTTGGTGAGGTGGCATTTGGCAATGTTGCTTAGTAAGACATGTTTTATGAACACTTCTGACAAGGAACTGTAGATACTTATCCCATCAACAAATTACTGAGTCTAAAGTTAATGTAGACTAGTATACTTGTTTTCAATCAATAATGCTAGTATCTTTAATGATAGCTGCTTATAATATATTTTATTTATCCAATAACTACTTCATCATTATTTTTCTTCCCTTTATCTTATTCCTATATGAATTTGCTATTTTAAAGTAGTCTTGTATCATATTCTATCAGGTTCTATTACTATTAATATATTATTAATCCTTACACTATATGAATTTACCAGTTAGACTTGGCAAGGTAGGTGGTAGGGCTACATTTTTTTGGTGTGTTACACTTGGTGTTACAACTAAAATTGTCATACTTTTTGTAGAAAAACTGGTATAGAGTCTAGTCTTCCGGAACGATATATAAATATAAGTTTTCATAAACTATGCCAAGCTGATTTGTTGTGGAATGGTTGACGGGCTTTGGTTTTACCGAACATCGGTTTTGTTCTTCTGTTTCAAGATAGAGGGGCGAACAGAACCATAAGGCAATTTGTATGGGCGAAGGGAACGGAACTGTCGTTGCCAAACAGGGCCTAAGGGTGTTGTAACTTCTTATTCTATGATAATATTATCATATGAGCTCTACGGGATTTTGCGTTACGCGAGAGCGTGATTGGCATAACCCTAAAGACTTTGTGACGGGCCGACTCGGACCGGAGAGCAGGGCACAGAGTATGACGCACCACCCAACCTAACCAAGCAGCCGCTCAACACCAACAACTATCCTCCCCATCCATCTTCTCGCCTGCGACTAGAGCAACGCACTGTCGGGACGGGATGGGATTAAATTCCCTCGCAATTCTACCTGGGGGTTGAGGTTTCGGTAGTCGCGACAATATGCTCACAATTAACCCCCTATATCTACCACTAGGAGTACCGGTGTCATAATCAATGGATAGATGGATCGGAACCCCACTATGGACCATAGTCTATCTACCTACCTCGTGGTATTGTACCCACAATCATATAAGTACTCAATTGGGGCTTCAAAATATTCTAGCCCCAAGGAAATAAAAACAAATATGCTATAAATGAGGATAAACCATACTGCAATTCCTTCCAGAAGTATGATAATCAAACTCTCCAAACACCGCTCCGGCTTTGGATATCTGTTGTCTTGTACTTCCCCAAGATGTTTCTAAAACCACCGCTCACGATCCTTTTCCTCCTTTTATGGCCCCAAACCTTCCAGACCGCTGGATCTAGAAACCCCGAAGACATTGTCCTCCGCCTTTCGGCAGCAAAAACAGCTTGCCTAGACCCCCGAATCACGGATCTGGAGTATAACTATATATCCACAGAGCCAGAATCCGAATATTTGCGGAAAATCAATCTGTATTCTCTCCCTCCTTCGCTCCAACCAATCTCCAGGAAAAATACTAACGGACCCACCCAACGACCATCCCTCCTGGGCAACCCCGCAATGTATCGTATACCCCCGGTCTGCCGGTGAGGTCTCCTCAGTCCTGCAAGCCATAACCGCAGTTGGCGCACCCTTCGCCGTCCGTAGCGGGGGACATTCTCCCAACCCGGGGTGGTCGAACATCGATAAGGGAGCTCCCGTTGAATTGAGTCGGATCAATGAAATTACGTATGGTCCCGCGAGCACCAATGTGGTCATTGGCACGGGAAATCGCCTGGGCGCTGTGTATGCTACGTTGGAGGTGTTTGGGAGAACAGCGGTCGGGGCAAGGGTGTCGCCAGTAGGTGTTGGAGGGTTCTTACTTGGTGGTGAGACTAGATATTCCTGAGGATCGAGAATGTGAGGGGCTAGCTATCCATGCGGTGAAGGGGGGTTATCGCATATCTCGAATGAGTATAGGTTTGGGTGCGATAACGTTGTTCAATATGAGGTCAGTTAGCTCTTCCTCAAATTCCTTCATCTCTTATTATACAGGCATGGACTCAATCTCAGAAGGCGGTACTCGCAAACAGTACTCGTACAATTGTGAATGCAAACACGAATTCTCGCTCCGAGCTATTCTGGGCACTAAAAGTCGGAACCAGCAACTTCGGTGCTCCCCCCACCCCTCCTCCCCTTATCCCACCAACTAACCAATAGCCCGCTCACACAACCGTAATAACACTCTTCACTCTAAAGACTATCCCAATTTCCAAAATCTGGGGCGGGGTAATAACCTACAACGCAACCCAAGCCATAGCAGTAATGGACGCAATTCACACCTACCATACAAAGCACATCTCAGACCTCAAGTCCGCCATTTCCGTCCAGTTTATCCTGAGCGCGGGAGTCGTGCTGGGAACGCTCATGTAACTTAGCTTCAACTCTTACACAACGACAGTAGACATGAATAAGGGCATGTACCAAGACATCCTCTCAATTGCCACAAACACCTCCGGAGAGATAGCAAACTACCCCGGAGCAGCACTAATCTTTGTCGTGCAGCAAATATCTCCAACCATGACAGCAGCTTCCAGGAAAACGGGGGGAACGCCCTCGGCCTCCCGCAAAACACCAACATGATGTGTTCGTCCTCTCTTCCCCCCTACTCCCCCTAACTTGACACTAATAAAAGCTCAGGTGTCAACTTCCCCGTAGCTTGGAAAACTCCTCCCACGACGAACTCGTAAAAAAAAAGTCTGTAAATACGGCGTTCAAAAGATCGCCACGACCGCGCCTACGAAGGGCCTTTCCAGAGATTTCATATTCATGAACGACGCTGGAGGCGATCAGGGTGTTTTGGGAAGCTATGGGAGTGCTAGTAGAGATGGCTTAAGCAAGGTTAGGAGGGAAGTGGATCCCGATGGTGTTTTTCAGATCTTGGAGACTGGTGGATTTAAACTTTGAGAGGAGGAGCGCTTTTTCTCCCCTCCTCTGTTTATAGCTTGTTTAGTTTTTTGTTTTTTGATTTAATTCATTTGTTTGTAATATAAAGTCCTTACAGACAAGAGAAATAAAATCGGGGGAAGGTATGCGGGGTCGGCTTCATGGGATCTCACTGGGGAGTTAAGATGTGTTGATGTTGAAATATTCTCACTTGACTCTACCATTGTCAGGGAGAAGCCCCACTACTTATAGAAAACAAATGCGCTAATGACCTGACTTCCAATATGCGTATACCACTTCTCAATACTGCATCATGATGATTCCCTTCGTACCGCATATCTTGCCCAATATGGAAAGCTCATCCAACACTCCCTCTCGTTCCATATCTTCAGAGAATCATCAACTAGTAGAAACTGTAAAGTTAATGAAAAAAGAAAAACAACCAAAGATGGGCAGCCTCCTTAAACCCCTGCTCATAGCCAGAAAAAAACCTTTGATAAGGAATAAAAAAGGTCTAAGCGTTAGGGGAAGAGTACTCAACCCAATACATGCCCATCCTCTATAAGTACCAAAAAAAGAAGAAGGACAAAGACAATTGTTCAGCAATCCTCAAAGTCCTTTATTGATTCCACCATGCCCATTCCTTTAGCATGTCTCCAGTGAAGTTTACAGGTAAGTGGTTTAGTGAGTAGATCAGCAGTCATTACTTCTGTGGAGACATAGCTGATATTGATCAATTAGGATTGATACATTTCGTGCACATAGTGATATTTCAGCTCAATATGCTTTGTTCAATAATGAAAGCCTGAGCATGGATCCTGTATGAGGCTTTGAGTACATTGATTGTCAACCAGTATCATTGTTGCTAGGAAGGAAGTGGAAAGTAAAGTATCTGCTTGATATATCTCAATCTTTATAAGATCTTCATATATCCTTTGGATAGTGACTGCCTTGTGGCAGGCTTCTGAGTATGCTGTATATTCTGCTTCCATTGTCAATAGGGCTACAATGTACTGCGCCCACGCCTACTATAACATAGCTCTATTTGATAGAATAAATAAATAGCTACTTGTAGACTTCCGATCCTGCAAATCACTAGCCCAATCCAGATCAGAGTAAATATAAAGAAAGATGGAAATAGATAATACTACTCTAGTGTATCAAATTCCAAGATTGGTAGTATGTCAAATGTATTGCAAGGCTTGTTTTGCTGCTACCATATGTTCAGTGTTCACAATTCCATTAAACTTGTTTATAATGGAGATGGTAAATTCTAAGTCTGAATGAGAGGCAACAGCAAGGTATATCAGACTGCCAATGATACCTTAATATCAGTTTTTGCTCTTCTGGACTAAGCTAAGAGGGACTGTTTTCTTGATTGTTCAGTATTGTATTGGAAAGGTAACTGGATAGGCTGTTGATAGGTGCAGCAAGTATCAATTGAGCTCGCAGTTCTATTGGAGTAGCAATACCATTGCTGTTTGTTATTTCAAGATGGTAAAGAATAGTTTTCATAAATCTAGATTGGTTTAAAGATACTGAGCTATCTCCAAAGCCGATCTCAAGGTCCAGGAACTGTTAGACTTGGCCCAGATCATGAATCCAATACTTTCAATTTAGGAGACTTTTCATTTTCACAGTTTCATCTATAGAAGAGGCAATCAGTATGTTATCAACATAGAAAATGATGATAGCTGTCTTAGAAGTATAGAGATTTGTGTCAGCTAGGAAGCACATATATCCTATTTGTAATATGTTCACACCTAGGGTGCTAATCACGCTTCATGTATGATAGTAACAGGTGGCCCACTTGTTCAACAAGAGGCGAGAGCTGTATAAACTAAAGGAGGCTTCGAAGTAGTATAATAGAAGATCAAGAAGTAACTGTTCAACCAAGTGTATTTAGAATACTGTCAGTCAAAGTCTGCTGTTTCCATTGTAGTATCAGTGGTATTTAAATACAAGTTCATACTTATCTCCACTATGAGAGATAACATAGTCCCTTTCAAAGTATCAAACAATACTATAAAACAAAATATAATTTATTCAAAGTATCAAGTGATACCTTTGAAATATAATAAGTATCAAACAATACTATAAAACAAAACATAAATCATTCAAAGTATCAAGCAATACCTTTGAAATATAACAAGTATCTAATGATACTATAAAACAAAACATAACCCATAGCCTAGTACCTGTACTGGTTATATTTCTTAAAACAAAACAACTGTTTCAATCAAAACAAAACAAATAATACTAAAAATCAGAATTCTCAAAGAAATCCTCCTTACTATAACCTTCCTCCTCAAGGAAGTTATTGCCTAACATGTAATCAGACAATAAACAAGAAGTGCAAAAGGCCACCTTAATAAAGAAACTGCTTTCATACTAGGGCATGTCACAGTAGTCCCACACTCTGACATTGTCCTCGCAAACTACTTGGACCATCCCAAATTGTAACGATGCAGCATACATGAGCTATGGTAGCCTGAACATACACCTATACAGACAGCCAGGAGGTGGACTGGTAGGAACTACCAGGCTAGTAAGTACTTGACCTACAGAGACCTGATGGCCTGGTGTCACAGCCACCGGATGGTGGGCTGGTCGCGTTGGGGTATTGGTTGCAACGGAAAGAAAGAGGAAATTAGCCGAGGCTTCGTATAATGGAAACTCATGGAAACTGATAGAAGATTGTGGCTGTGCAGAAGGAAAGGGTTGGAATGTCCTGGATTTGTTAGCACAGGATTTTCCTTGGTTATATAAAGGGACATGCCTGTATTAGATTTACTTTCCTTATGCAACCTGGTAATTTTCTGTCTACACCTGCACTTAGGAATTACAACTATGTTTCTTTCTTGTATTACCAGAACCTCTGAACCCTGACTCTGATCCTTGAGAACCTGTCCGTGAACTCCTTGAGCCTTGATACAAACATGTCTTGTTTGTACAATTGCCCCTCTCTGTTACCTCACCTACTGTGGTGTGCCTTGGACTATCTGCCCTGAACGCCGCATGGACCCTTCCCGTTATACCTGGGCTCTGACATAAACAGAAATGGTTGACAAGGTACTTAGGTATGATACTTGGCTATATCCAGGAGTGATGTCAGCATACTTAGGGACCTCTGAAGGGGCAGGTACTCTGCTAGACCAGGTAACTGGAGAAAGGGCAAAAGTGTCTATCTCTGGCGATAGAATAGATAGGGTAACAGGGTAAAAGTCACCCTGTCCACCAGACATGGTTACCCTACTCTCAGGATCAGGTTACCCTGCCATATGGCTCGGGTTACCCTGTCTAAAGTCCTGAGTTACCCTACCTTTCAATGTAAAGTCCCTCAGAGGGTTCCAGGAAAATAACTGGAATATTTGTCACACAAAGCGATGGGTAAACACTAGAATCTGGGGTTCCAGGAGATGCTATTGGGTGAGCTACACAGCTCCGAAGAAGCTGTAACTTGGAGATATTATTCCTAACATACCCCTCCGGCCCTGCCTCAAGGCCCGGACGTCCTCTAGAAATGGTTGTGTAGTTGTGTGCAGTCTAGCAAAGGAGAATTATTGGAGACCTGCTTGCAACACTGTATATGTCGCTGCGGTCCGGTTGACCATAGGTTGTTTACAGGATATATAAGGGAGCATAGGATGAAAGGTGGAGTACCTCCTGCAAGTTGTATGGAGTAAATCTGACCAAAACTGACGGAGTTAACAGGAGTTACCTCTGGAGGTCCCAAAGGTAGTCCAGACTGGTGCTGGGGTGACTGCAAAAGTTTTACATCTGCCAAGCCTGACCATGTCCCCAACGCCACAGGCTCTGTACACGAAGTACGGAGATACTAAAAGCATGATTTGCACTACAGGTAAGGTGGATGTGAGATAGTGGTCATGGGTAGCGCCCATTGGATAACTACCAGACCACCGTATCTTGCAGAAGACACTGGAAGCCCAAGAATCATAAATAGTAGATAGATAAACTACTCACAGCAGCTTCCGGTATCATGTAGAGATCAATGTATAAGCACAGGGTGTTATAGATAGTCCAGTTCAGCAGGTGTCTTGACTGTTAGCCACAGGCAAGATACCAATGTGAAGAAGTTTTCATTCCAGTAAGCAAAATGGAGATCCACCGCAGAAACGATAACCGTATGAGGTGAATGCCGACTAGAGTGTGTTGACACATGCATGCCCGAAGGGTGTGCCAGGAGATATGTTGGACTAGCCTCAGCGGAGAAGGGTGCACTCGAATAGTTGGAGTAAACTGATGGGGGAGTTTCTGGCATAAGATAAAACTACTTGAAAGTCTATGCGAGAACTCTTCTACTCCAACAATCAATCCTCTCAAGACCTTAATTGAATAAAGAGTCAGGCTTAACGATATTAAGTTTTACCCTTTACTTTACTCTTACATCTGTGGACTTTTAGCGATAAGTTTGAAATTATTTGGTGTAGTCGCAACCTTAAGATCCAGCTTCCTAGGGGTGCTCCCATTACATACGTTCTTTGCACTAAGAATACCAGATTTTAGAGCAATATTTAGTAGGTGGCATAGTACCGTGGTTCACTAACAGTTCTACAAGCTTATAGCACTGCCTCACATTAAGTTCTACATAGTTTGACATCATTATGGTTTCAGATGAAGGGGTATTAGGTTCTAGTAGCAGTCATATGCTGTGTCCTCTATTGCTTTATCCTTCTCACTGGTCAATTCGAATTCACTATCATAGCAAGCTGCCCAGAAACCTTCCTTTGCTGGTCCTGTATTCATTTTCGCTCCTAACCAGGAGATATTGTGTAATTCTGGCAACTAGTGTCTCATAGCTGGTCTGGCAATTTCTATCAAGATCCATTGTATATTTGATGGAGTTCCCTTCTTGTTGTATTCCCACCATTCATTTACCAGTTCTATGCTATGTTCAAGGCCTTCCAGAAGTTCCCAGCTGTCTTCACTTCATAGCTATCCTTTCCATTTTACTAGGAATTCGTTATTGTTGTGTCATTTTCTGTGGTTCAAGATTTCCTCAACTTCTGACTCCGGGTTCTCCTGCGCCAGGATTGGGGTAGAACGAATATAAGCTCTTCAAGGGAGTCTTTAGTCACTGTTTGTATGGTAATGTTTTACTGAGGTAGACTGGAAGACACCTGTGTCCTTCTGGTATGTTTTGCCATCTATCTTAACAATGTAGTTCTCGGTAAATTCATTGAATTCTAGTACTTTGAATAGTCCTCACTAGCAAGGTTGTAACTTCTTACACCTCCCAGATGTTGAGGGAAATAGTGCCCCATGCACTAGGGCGAATTCTTCAACCTCTATAGGTTCATGAAGTCTTCTACATTGTGTTGCTGCAGTTGCACTTCAGTGCCAAGCTTGCTTTACTGCCTGGTAAGCTAAGTTTCAATTAGTCTGGTACCAGTTCAGGTAGTCATCCGAGGCTAGGACTGCTGAATTCCTAAAGAGGGTTATCGGTAGCAGGTGGTAATTTCACCCACATATTGCCTTGTATGGTAATATGTGGAGGTTTTTGGAGAACCCTAGATTCAGGTATACTATGAGAGTAGTAGGGAGGGGTTACCAGTTCGTCTGTGATCTGTTGACTATATTCCTTAGGCTGGTTTTGACATTGCAGAGCTTTCATTTGACATGTCCATTAGGTTCATGATGGCCGGGTGCCACTTTAATCTATTAGATTCTAAGGGATTTGCATGTCTGTGTAAGGGGAGTACCCCTAGGGAGATGGACCGCAAGGTTGCGACTGCACTGAACAACTTCAAACTTATCGCCAAAGGTTCACACAGATATAAGAGTAAAGTAAATGGGAAAACTTAATATTGTTAAGCCTGACACTTTACTCAATTAAGGTCTCGGGAGGATTGAGTATTGAAGTTGGAGAGTTCTCACATAGACCTTCAAGTAGTTTTATCGCATGCCAGAAACTCCCCCATCCGTTTACTCCAACTATTTGAGCACACCCTTCTCTGCTAAGGGTGGTGCAACATGTCTCCTGGTACACCCTTCGGGTATGCATGTGTTGACACACTCTAGTCAGCGTTCACCTTATGTGGTTATCATTTCTGTGCCATATTTCTATTTTGCCCACCCGAGTGAAAACTTCTTCCTACTGGCATCTTGCCAGTGGCTAACAGTCAAGACATCTGATGAACTGGACGATCCATAATACCATTGCCATATGCATTGATCTCTACATGACCCTGGAAGCTACTGTGAGTGGTTTATCTATCTACTATTTACCATTCTTGGGCTTCTGGTGTCTTCCGCAGGATATGGTGGTCTGAAAGTGGTCCAATAGGCGCTACCCATGACCACTACCTTGGATCCACATTACCTGTAGTAGAAATCATACTTTTAGTGTCTCTGCACTTCCCTTACAGAGCCTGTGGCATTGGGGACACTTTCGGGCTTGGTAGGTGTCAAACTCTTCAAGTCACCCCGGCACCACCTGGGACTACCTTTGGGACCCCCACGGTTAACTCCTGTTAACTCCATCAGTTTTGCTCCATTTCACTCCGAACAACTGGGAGAAGGTACTCCACCTTCCACCCTGGACCCCCTTATATATCCTGTGAACAGCTTGCGGTCCACTGGATGGCAGTAATGTATATGGTATTGCAAGCAGGTCGCTGAAGACCCTTGTTGCTAGACTGCACACAACTACACAAACATTTGACACTGACGTCCAGGCTTCAAGGCGGGGCTGGAGGGGTATTATATGAATAATGTCTGCAATTTACGGCTGCTTCGAAACTGTGTAGCTTGCCCAATAGCATCTCCTGGAACCCCTCATCCAGTACTATGCATGGCTTGGCATGACAAACATTCGGGTCAATTTTTCCGCACTCCCCAAGGGACTTCATATTGAAAGGTACTGTACCCTTGTTTGTTGGACAAGTGGACTTTTATCTGTTACCTTGTCTATTCTGTCGCCGGAGGTAGACACTTCTTATCTTTCTCTAGTTACCCGGCTTAGCTGAGTAACTGCCCATTCAGAGGTCCCTAAGCATGCTGACCCTACTCACAGGTATAGCCAGGTATCTAAGTACCCTGTCAGCTAATTTTCCTTATCTCGAAGCCCGGGCCATCGGGTCTCTGTAGGTCAAGTCCCTACTTGCCTGACGGTTTTCACCAGTTCGCCTCCTGGCTGTATCTATGGGTGTAGGTTCCGGCTGTCATAGCTCTTGTATGCAGGGTCATTACATCACTCCCCTCTTCTCTATGGTCTGTCCCAGAGTGTTAGCGACTTGTCATATTTCCCATACTTGATTCCCCCAAGACCCTATAGTCCCTGGGCTTGGATGGATATCTTTGGTGAAAATCGAGAATGGCCTGCAAACCTGTTCCTTGTAACATCTCAGAGGGCTTTCTTGAGTTCTGCTCAGTTCCGTAGCCTTCCCATTAAACCAGGAACTTGACAAAGCATGGTGGGAACTTCGCATTTCCTCCACTGTGCCATCGACTGTCTACAATGCTTTCAATAATATGACTTGGCTCATTGTCCACAAGTTCCGTGGTAGCAACCTCCTTGACCCTTCCCAATGTCAGATCCTGGCAATACGGTTCTAGCAACGTGACATTGCAAACCTGGGGGTTGCTCTATCTGGTGGGCAATTGGAGTTCGTAGGCTTGGGTACCCACCCAATGTTTGACCACAAAAGGGCCAAACATCTGGTGGTCCAGCTTCTCCATCGGACACTTCATGTGGATACTCGATTGGTTCAACATCATGTGGCCCGCATTCTTCGCCCACCCGCTGGTTACACCCTCCCAGGTAACACAGTCTGCTTATCGCAATCTTTTCTGGTCATGCCATTTCCATTGCCTTTCCTGTGCGGGTTGAATTGTTTCCCAAATCTCTGGCCCGGTTTCTTCCCATTCCTTAACCAAGTGCTCACTGCTAGAGTGTATCCCTTGGTTATCAAACACTATACGGGACCAGTTTGTTTGTGGGTTAAACCCATAATTGATCTCAAATGTTGACAACTTGGTGGGTTCTGATGTCAAGGTGTTGTATGCATATTCCGCAAGGGATAGTAGCAAAACCCAATCATCCTGTTGATCAGAGCAGTAGCTATGCAGGTACTACTCCAGAGTCTGATTAACCCGCGTGGTTAGCCCATTAGTTGCGGGATGGAATCCAGTCAAAACATTTAGTTTCACCTGCAACACGGGCAACAAACTCATCCAGAACTTGGATGTGAATCGGCTATCGCAGTTGGAGATAATAGACTCCATGAGTCCATGAAGGCAGCAAACTTACTTCAGGATTATCAAGGCAAGCTCCTTGATCGATACCTCAGTGGTCAGCGGTATAAAGTGTGCCATTTTGGAGAATCTGTCCACAATGACCCAGATCATGGTACACCCTTCTGACTCTGGCAGCACTGCAATGAAGTCCATTGCAATCACTGTCTAAGGCCGCATAGGAACATCAACAGGTTCCGGCAGACCAAACTTCTTGTGCCTGATAGACTTATTTCTTTGGCATGCATCACATGTTCGCACATAGTTTGTGATGTACTCATCCATCTTAGGGCAATAGAAGTTAGCTCTAACTCTACCAATGGTCTTGTAAGTCCCAATGTGTCGTGCAATTCGGGAGTCATGTTCAGCCTCCCTGATTGTCGGCTTCAGATTCTGGCCCCGGGGAACACACCGTCGGTTCTTGTACAGGAGTAAGCCCGTTTCCATCGTAAAGTATCAGTCAACCTCTTTGTCACAGGCAGCTGTTGCCTTCAGGATTCTTAAGTATTCCTGGTCTTGTTTCATTGCTACCTGTAGTGGGTCCAGAAAGGAAAACTGGAGCTGAAACCCTTGGCACACTTGCAACACCTGTGGTCGCAAGATGTCCTACTCCGGGCTCCCAACCCATTGTCCAGGGCAAAAAAACAATGGTGATGGAAAATCACTCCGCCGTTCGGGTCGGTAGTCCCTATGCCCTGGCAAAGCATCAGCCTTCTCATTCAACGACCCTTCTTGGTAAACTACCTTGAAGTTAAATAATTGCCGGAACTCAGCCCAACGGTGCTGCCTACGGTTCAGGTCCTTGGTACTAGTAGAGTACTCTAAATTCTTATGATCCGTACAGATCACCAACTGGTCTGTTACCCAGCAGAGCAGATGATCCCATTCCTTGAATGCTGACATGATGGTAGTTATTTCCTTGTCATGGATATCATAATTAATCTCCGCTGGGTGAAACTTCAGACTGTGATAGGCTACTGGATGCCCTCTCGCGTCTTCACAGAACTGGGACAGGATGGCTCCTAATACAAAGTCACTAGCATCTGTTTCCATTGGGGTTAGCCATTTAGGGTCAAAATGTGCTAGTATAAGTTTGGACATAAACACCTCCTTCAAATGGTTGAAGGCCTGCACACCAGCAGGTGTCCATTCCCAGCGGACATCCTTCTTTGTTAGGTCCATCAGAGGTTTCACTATCTTGCTGAAACCCTTTGTGAACTGACGATAGAAGTTGGCAAATCTCTTAAAGCTTTGAATGTCGACGACATATGTTGGAGGTGCCCAATCCCTCTGTAACGACCCAGCATACGTGAGCTATGGCAGCCGGAACCTACACCCATACAGGTAGCTCGGAGGCGAACTGGTAGGAACCGGCAGGCAAGTGAGTACTTGACCTACGGAGACCCGATGGCCCGGGCTCCGAGATGAGCAGACTTAGTGGACACAAGTATTTAGGTACATGGCTACGCCCAAGGTTGGTGTCAGCGTACTTAGGGACCTATGAAGGGCCAATACACAGCTAGGCTGGGTAACTAGAGAAAGGCCGAGTGTGTCTATCCCCGGAAGAGGGATAGATAGGGTAACAGGAGAAAATCCACTTGTCCACCGGACAAGATTACCCTACCCACAGAACAGGGTTACCCTGCCTTGAGGCTTGGATTACCCTGTTCAAGGACCTGAGTTACCCTACCTGCCAATACGAAGTCCCTCGGGGAGTTTGGGAAAAATGACTGGAATGTTTGTCACACGAAGCCATGCATAATACTGGAATCTGGGGTTCCGGGAGATGCTATTGGGCGAGCTACGCAGCTACGAAGAAGCTGTAAATTGAAGACATTATTCCTATCATGCCCCTCCGGCCCCGCCTTGAGGCCCGGACGTCATGGGCAAACGGTTGCGTAGTTGTGTGCAGTCTAGCAAAGGAGGATCTTTGGAGACCCGCTTGCAACACCGTATACGTTGCTGCCGTCCGGTCGACCGTAAGCTGTTCGCAGGATATATAAGGGGGCATAGGGTGGAAGGTGGAGTACCTCCTCCAAGTTGTTCGGAGTAAAACGGACCAAAACTGACGGAGTTAACGGGAGTTAACCGTGGGGGTCCCGAAGGTAGTCCCGGGTGGTGCCGGGACGACTGGGAACGTTTTGCACCTACCACGCCCAAGGATGTCCCCAACGCCATAGGCTCTGAGAGGGAAGTGCAGAGAAACTAAAAGCATGATTCCTACCGCAGGTAAGGTGTATCCGAGGTAGTGGTCGTGGGTAGCGCCCATTGGATCACTCCTGGACCACCGTACCCTGCGGAAGACACCGGAAGCCCGAGACTCGTAAATAGTAGATAGATAAACCGTTCACGGTAGCTTCCGGCGTCAAGAAGAAATCAACGCGCATGGGAAGGGTGTCATAGATAGTCTAGTTCAGCAAGGGGTCTTGACAGTTAGCCACTGGCAAGTCCCCGATGCGCAGAGGTTTTCACTCCGGCGGGCAGAATGGAAATGCGCCGCAGAAACGATATGCACATATGGTGAACGCCGACTAGAGCGGGTCGACACATACATGCCCGAAGGGGGTGTCAGGAGACGTGTCGGACCGCCCTTAGCGGAGAAGGGTGTGCTCGAACAGTTGGAGTAAACTGATGGGGGAGTTTCTGGCATAAGATAAAACTACCTGAAAGTCTATGCGAGAACTCTCCTACTCCAACAATCAATCCTCTCGAGACCTTAATTGAGTGAAGCGTCAGGCTTAACGATATTAAGTTTTACCGTCTACTTTACTCTTACATCTGTGTGAACTTTTGGCGATAAGGTTGAAGTTGTTTGGTGCGGTCGCAACCTTGGGATCCATCTTCCTAGGGGTGCCCCCGTTACACCCTCATTGTTTGTACCTTCTCCAACAACATAGAGATCTGTAACGACCCAGCACACATGAGCTATGGCAGTTGGAACCTAGAGCCACACAGGTAGCCTAGAGGCGAACTGGTAGGGACCGGCAGGAAAGTGAGTACTTGACCTACAGAGAGAGGATGGCCTGGGCTTCGTGAATGAACAGAACTAGCTGCCCGGACACTTAGGTACCTGGGTACGCCCGGGAGAGGTGTCAGCGTACTTAGGGACTTCTGAATGGGCAGTTGCCCAGCTAGGCCGGGTAACTGGAGACAGGTAGGATATGTCTATCGCCGGCAACAGGACAGACAGGGTAAAAGGAATAAGTTATCTTGTCCGCCGGACAAGGTTACTCTACCCCTTGGATGAGGTTAGCCTGTCCAATGTTCTGAGTTACCCTACCTTTCAATACGAAGTTTCTCGGGGAGTTCGGCAAAAATGACCGGAATGTTTGTCATGCGAAGCCAGGCAAAATACTGGAATCTGGGGTTCTGGGAGATGCTATTGGGCGAGCTAGGCAGCTCCGCAGAAGCTGTAAATTGGAGACGTTATTCCTATCATACCCCTCCGGCCCCGCCCTAAGGCCTGGCCGTCATGGGCGAACGGTTGCGTAGTTGTGTGCAGTCTAGCAAAGTGGAAGGTGTGGAGACCCGCTTGCAACACCGTATATGTCGCTGCCATCCAGTCGACCAGAGGCTGTTCGCACAATATACAAGGTGGCATAGGGCGGCAGGTGGAGTACATCCTCCAAGTTGTTCGGAGTGAAACGGACCAAAACTGGCGGAGTTAATGGCAGTTAACCGTAAAGGTTCTGAAGGTAGTCCCGGGTGGTACTGGGATGGGCGGGAGATTTTTACACCTACCAAGCCTGAAAGTGTCCCCAACATCATAGACTCTGAAAGGGACGGGCAGAGATACTATAAGCATAATTCCTACCACCGGTCAGGTGGGTCCGCTATAGTGGTCATGGGTAGCGCCCATTGGACCCCTTCCGGATCACCATCCCCTGCGGAAGACACCGGAAGCCCAAGAACCATGAACAGTAGATAGATAAAACTCTCATGGTAGCTTCTGGGACCAAGTAGCAATCAATTCAAATGGGAAAGGTGCCATAGATAGTCTAGTTCATGCAGTGTCTTGACTGTTTGCCACAGGCAAGACACCGATGTGCAGAACCTTTCACTCTGGTGGGCAAAATGGAAATGCAATGCAGAAACGATAACCGCATAAGGTGAACGTCGACTAGAGTGTGTCGACACATGCATGCCCGAAGGGTGTGCCCAGAGAGGTGTCGCATCGCCCTTAGCGGAGAAGGGTCTGCTCGAATGGTTGAAGTAAACTGATAGGAGAGTTTCTGGCATCCGATAAAACTACCTGAAAGTCTTTGCGAGAACTCTCCTACTCCAACAATCAATCCTCTCGAGACCTTAATTGAGTGAAGCATCAGGCTTAACGATATTATGTTTTACCATTTGCTTTACTCTTACATTGGTGTGAACTTTTGGCAATAAGTTTGAAGATGTTCAGTGCGGTCGCAACCTTGGGATCCATCTTCCTAGGGGTGTCCCCATTAAAGTATATCGCTAAGCGAGCTCCTCGTTTAACTCCTCTCGGGAATAATTGTTTTTGACCTTCGGCACTGACCTTGCGTGAATCCTGGTAACCTGGTCTAGAACAAGCAGCCCAGGGTAGAAAGCGCAATGCCTAGTACCGAACTTCGATCCAGAATGGAATCCAACTCAGATTCAGACCTTGATCTTCAGGAACATCCCGCCAACACGTTTTGCACGTCGGTTTTTGCGGATGTTCCAGGTATTGACTGGGATGGTCACCAGTCGCTTCTGGAGGCTGCCCCTGTTCAGTTACTGAGTGAATGCCTTGACCTCATGATTACAGACCCCTCGCGCTGGGGTGCTCTCATTGTTCCAAGACCCTACCCTTGTCCACAACATGACCCCTCCTCCACCCCAAGGGGTCCCATTTAGGGAGTTCTTGCTCAAGTTCGTCGAAGCTTATATTGTCCGGCAGGTAGCCATGTCGATTTAGGAAGCGAAGCGGGAAATAATGAACTGGAACACCTAGCAGCAGGGGGTGTTCCGGAAACAGATCACTACCGTAGCGGTGGAATGGATAAAAGTGCAGCAGGAGGCATCCCTGCGAATGATAAGCGATCAGCAGGCATTGAGGACTCGGATGACAGCGTTTGAAAAGGCTTTCGAAGGAGGGTACAGCATTGATGCTAAGAATGCTGTACCGATATTAGAGGCTGCGCCCCCACTCCCACTCGTCCATACCAAGCCCGAGAACTTCAGCATGGAATTGGCTATAAGAGCCCGAGACGACCAATGGAGGGTATGCCTGAGCCAGATCGGTATACGCATGTTGGAAAGCCTGAAAGGTGACGGCTACGGTTATACTTCCTGCTTCTCCAGGGTATCTACAGGCTCACTGTCTGTCCCTCTCTCAATTGCCTGTAGTCCTTCAGGTAGCCCAACGGTCAGGCCAACTGATGGACGTCGAGTAAGGAAAAGGACGTCCAAACTGAAGGGTATTACGGCTCTGGATACACCTGACCCAACTCCTAGTCTGACCCCTGCCCCTAACATTCTGCCTGCAATACCGTCGGTTGCAACTCCTGTACCTCCCATCGCCACCCTCTCGAGACCTTAATTGAGTGAAGCGTCAGGCTTAACGATATTAAGTTTTACCGTCTACTTTACTCTTACAT
>PYWC01000028.1:742749-790515 GCA_003182015.1 Tuber magnatum | reverse complement strand
TGATACACACATTGTTTTGCAATATCGCTCATACTGGAGATAAGCGATATGCTGTATTTAAAGACCGCTGATTCCTGCGATGGAAACAGCAGACTTCGACAGACAGTATTCTTAAAATATACTTAGTTGAACGGTTACTTCCTTGATCTCCTATTACACCCCGTTCGAAGCCTCCTTTCGCAAGCAGCGCTCGCTTCGTGTTAACCGCGAAGCTATCTGCTACTATTGTAGCGCTACACGACTAGGGCCTAGCCTGAACACGTTACAGATGCCCTGTTCCACCACCGGCATCAGGACCATCAAGGGCTAACCCCCTGGAGAATGGTAACCAGGATGTCCAGGAGGAACGGTTTGATGTGTACAATAGACTCCGAGAATCTCAAGGCGGGAATACCGCAGGTAGTGGGGACAGAAATGCACCACCCGGAGGTGGTACGGCAGGAGCAGGTGGAGATCCAGGGGACTCTGACCATGACAGCTCAGATAATGATGACGATGGAGATTCTCTCCTGGATTTGACCCCCTTCCTCAGTACTCGCAAGGATGACTGGAGCAACGAGAAGAAACAATGGTGGGTTTGCTGGGCCAAGAGGCTGGCGAGACCCCTGAGAGGTACTGGTCCGGCTTCTAGGCCAACACCAAGACACCGGCAGAAGAAGCCGGAGAAGCTGAGTGGTATCCCTCCATTTAAGGGCAAAGTCACAGAACTCGTGAGCTTCTTGCCCTTAGTAGAGGTCAAATTTGAATACTTTACAGCTTGCAAGTTAACCGACATGGACAAGGTAAACTTGGTGATCCCCCTTCTTGCAGTCTCCGCCCAGGAATGGTATCTAGGGTTGCATGGGCATATTAACAAGGAATTCGCCAAGCGCACGGGCGTCCCTGTCAAAGAAAGCAACCCCTTGGGGACCTGGAAAGGGTTCTAAGAACGGCTGGAACGAAGTTTTGGCGGAGACCAGGCCGAGTGAGATCAATCCCATCTTGAGTGGCGCGACCTTGTGATGAAGCCCTATCACATCGATGAGTACCTAGATAAGACAATTGATTATATGTATAAGCTTAGGCTATACAGACCCAGTACAGGTATGAGACAAGGTTCGATCAGGCATCACATAAGAGGTTCGGAATGCATGGGCACTTAAGGAGCCACTTCCCACCGACCTGAACAAGTACCTTGGTCTTCTCGGAAAGGTCGGGCACACGCTGGAGGACAACAACCGGTTTAGTAACCACGTTATCCACCCCGCCCCCCAGTCTCCCCCCGCAGATAAGAAGGAGGATAGCTTCTCGACATCTGGGAGGTTCAAGAAGAAGGAAACAGGTTCAGGCAGACAGAACCAGAGGTCTGCCAAACCTACTAATTTCAAGGCGGGAAAACAGGCAAAGCTGGCGACCTCGAAGTATGCAATAGTGGATAAGGAAATCCCGTCGACTTTGACCCAACGCCTGAGGAAGCATAACGAGTGCACCAAGTGCGGGCAAACAGGTTACTTTTGGTGAAAGTGTACCGCGACTGCCCCGGTCGTTAGGTCATCCAAACAGGCCCATGGGTTGAAACGGTCAGCCGCAGTAAGAGAGCCCACAGCAACGGACAAGCGACTAAAGCGCATCGAAGCACCCACTCCGGCTTCTTCGTGAAGGATACTTGAAGTCCGCCAGGCATCACCTCAGATCATGGAGGTTGATACTAACGCCTCGGAATAGGAAAGAACCCATTCTGCTTAAGGTGTAACCTTATTAACCCGCAGCCATAGACCCCTGATAGGATAGATGGACATGAACCACGGAGGTGGCTTCGGAGATGGGTAAGTACCCTTCAACCGCTTAAACAACCCTGATACTGACTACACCCAGATGGTGTGGGCAGGTAGATGTTGCGGGCCGTGTGCGGTGGGCTGGGCTATCTCTCCTTTTTTGGGTTTCTGGTTATTTCCTTTGTTCTAGTTATACGTAGTTCGTGCAGGATTTCCTTAGCTGGATGGTCAAGTCATAGGACATTACTTTGGTTGAGGCTGGGTGAGGTCCTGCGCGAGGAGACGGTCGATATTGGGGAAGCAAGGCTGCTTCACTTGGAACCAGTCTGACCGGGGACTTCTACCCACCTCGGGGGGAAATGTTGTTATATTGAGTACAAGTGGAATTGGTTCAGGCTGGACTTGATCAAATAAATGGTACTATTTTCAAGTTTATCTGAGGAGGGTTTAGTACCCGAAATCATGCTGGCGTAATAGTAAACACCGTAGTTATTGACAAAAGACGAATCCCAATCCCGTGATGTTTATCGACCCGTTGTGGCTGCTCTTGTGTCGAAAGGCAAGAGACCAAAAGGATTCACTAAGCCAAGATGACGAAGTCCTCAAGACAAGACAAGAGGCAGAAGTGTGACAACTTGCCTCGTTATACCAAGTCTAACCACCTGCGGGTCAAGTTAGACTGGAAGATAGGAGCTAGACAAGTGAGTGCGGAGGCGCTCCTGCTACTCCATAGTGGAGCTACTGGGCCGGTACTTAGTAGCCGATGGGTTAAGCAGACTCAGGCACCTTGTTTACGACGAAAGGTACAGGTGCCACCAAGCGACGCCAGCGGTAATCACATTCCTGGGTTAGGTCTACACTATACCAAGTCATTAGAGATGCAGATAGGTGACCACCAGAAGGAGATGCGCTTTGAAGTCATGGATATGCCCAACACTAAGGTTGATAGGTACCTACCTATGTCTTGGTTGAGAGACGATAATCCCGAAATAGATTGGAAGACAGGATCACTAACCTGGTGCTCAGATTTCTGCAAGGCCAACTGCCTGGCAGAGCAAGGGTAGTTAGTGTTCATGACCGATAAAGAGTTACTAGTTGAAGACCCTAGTAATGTGTACCTGTTGGGAATTGTGCAATTCCCCCATGAGGAAGGTGCCGACATTACAGCTAAGCTACTCCCGGGGTATAAGCACTATGGGGATATCTTCAGTCAAGAACGGATTGAGGCACTACCAGAACAGTCGCAGTATGACCATACGATCGAGTTGCAACCCGGAACTCAACCTTCATTTGGGCCTATCCATCTGTTATTGCAAATGGAGTGTTAGGCACTCCGGGAATATCTCCATGACATGCTGTAAACGGGAAAGCTACGGCGATCCAGTTCCTCTAGAGCAGCCCCTAGCCTCTTCGCACCAAAACCAGATGGTACATTAAGACTGGTAATGGATTACCGAGGGCTGAACAAAAGCAGGGTGAAGAGTAAGTATCCTCTACCGTTGATGAATGAACTGCGAGATAGGTTAGGAAAAGCCGTTGTGTTCACCAAGTTGGACTTGAAGAATGGCTACTACCTTCTGAGGATGGCAGAAGGTGCGGAACGGAAGACGGCCTTCCGCTGCAGATATGGACTGTATGAATACACGGTCATGCCATTTGGGTTGTGTAATACCCCGGCAACTTTCCAACGCACGATAAAGGAGGTCTTTCAGGATCTCATGGATAAAGGAGTTATCCCGTACATGGATGATATCCTGATCTACTCCAAAACTATAGGAGAGCATGTCGCAATGGTGAGACGTGTGATGGAGAAATTGCGGAAAGCTAGACTATGTGTAAGCATGAAGAAGTCCAGTTTCCACCAACGGGAGGTTGAATTCCTCGGATACAAGATCTCCGATATGGGGATCTCTATGTTGTCGGAGAAGGTGCAGACAATCAGGGATTGGGGAACTCTGATATGCATTATTGACTTTCAAGGTTTTATGAGCTTTGCCAACTTCTATCTTCGGTTCATAGAGCGTTTCTGCAAGATAGCAAAACCTCTGACAGACTGGACAAAGAAGAATGTCCGATGGGAATGTACACCTGCGTGTAAGCAGGCCTTCACCCATTTGAAGGAGGGTTCACATCTAAACCTATCCTAGCACATTTTGACCTGGGACGGCCAACCTGGCTGGAAACCGACGCCAGCGACTTTGCATTAGGAGCCGTCCTCTCCCAGTTCTGTGAACTTGAGAGATGGTATCCAGTGGCCTATCATGGTGGGAAGTTTCACTCAGCGGAGATTAATTATGACGTCAATGACAAGGAAATGACTGCCATCCTGGTGGCATTCAAGGAATGGGTTCATTTGCTACACTCCATAACGGACCAGTTAGTGATCTATACGGATCATAGGAATTTGGTGTACTTTAATAGTACAAAGGTTCCTAACTGAAGGCAGCACCGCTGGTCTGGGTTCCTGCAACCATTTGACTTCAAGGTGGTTTACCGCGAAGGGCGGTTGAATGAAAAGCCAGATGCTTTGTCACGGCATATGGACTACTGCCCTGAAGGGGGGAGTGATTTTGTGCCAGAGTCATTTTTTCGCCCCGGACTGTGGGTTGCGAGCCACGAATGTGACATCAGCTCCATTCTTCCTTTTTGGATCAGCAGTGGGTAGCTGTAAAAGAAGACCAGGAATGTTTAAAGATCCTGAAGGCAATGGCTGCCGGTGACAAGGAGGTTGAACGACATTTGACGACGGAAAAGGGCTTACTCCAGTACAAGAACAGGGGGTATGTTCCCCAGGGCCAGAATTTGTAGCAGACAATCATGGAGGCTGAACATGCCTCCCGAATCGTGGGGCACTTCGGGACGTCCAAAACCAGGGGCAGGGTTAGGACTAACTTCTATTGGCCAAAGATGGGCGCGCACATCACCAACTATATGCGAACAGGTAATGCATGCCAAAGAACCAAACCCATCAGGCAGAAGAAGTTCGGGCTGCTGGAACCTGTTGATGTTCCTATGCGGCCATGGACAGCGATATCAATAGACTTCATTGTAGCGCTGCCAGAGTCCGAAGGGTATACCAAGATCTGGGTCATAGTGGACAGATTCTCGAAAATAGCACATTTCATATCCCAGACCACGGAGGTACCTATCAAGGAGCTGGCCTTGATATTCCTGAAGGATGTTTGGCGCCTTCATGGACTCCTAGAGTCAATTATCTCCGATCAAGATAGCCGGTTCACATCCAAGTTCTTGATGAGTCTAATGCACTTGTTGCAAGTGAAACTAAACGTTTCGACTGCATTCCACCCTGAGATGGATGTTCAAAGCAAGAGGCTTAATCAGACACTGCAGCAGTACTTGCATAGTTACCGTTCCTACTAACAAGATGATTGGGTTTTGCTGTTACCCCTTGCGGAGTATGCGTACAACCACTCGACATCAGAATCCATCAGGTTCTCACCATTTGAGATCAACTATGGGTTTAACCCGAGGACAAACTAGTCCGGGGTCGTGTCTGATAATCAAGGGATACACCCTCGCAGTGAGCTCTTGGTTAAGGAATGGGAAGGAACCTGGCCAGAGATTCAAGACACGATTCAACGGGCACAGAAAAGGCACCGGAAATGACATGACCAGAAAAGGTTGCCATCACCAGACTAGGTTACCTTGGTGGATGTGGCTACTGGGCGGATAAAGAAAGCGGACCGCATGATGTTGAACCGAAAAAAGATCCGTGCGAAGCGTCCAATAGAGAGGCTGGACCACCGGATGTTTGGACCTTTCATGGTCAAATGTCGGGTGCGTAACTGAGCCTAGGAACTCCAACTGACCATCAGATGGAGCATCCACCCAGTTTTCAATGTCAAATTGCTCGAACTGTACCGTGAGGATCCGGGATCAGGTAGGGTCCAGGATGTCCCTACCCCAGAGCTTGTTGACAATGAGCCAAGTTACGTTATCGAAGCTGTTGTGGATAGTCGATGGTACGGTGGAGGAAAGGCCAAGTTTCCGTCATGCTTCGTCCAGTACCTGGTATCATGGGAAGGCTATGGGGCTGAGGAGAATTCATGGTAGCCCTATGAGATGCTAGAAGGGACAGGCTTACAGGCCACGCTGGATTTCCGCGAAAGATATCAATCCAAGCCCAGGAACCATACGGTCTTTGGGGAATCGAGTCGAGGAAATAAGAGATGACGCTAACTGCACCGAGTACGGGTGGTAGGTTGTTTAATGTTTGGTTTTACGGTATCGTTTGATACTGGTATTGTTTTGTGTACTATCGACTGATACACACCTTGTTTTATCTTTGGTTTCACGGTATCGTTTGATACTTGTATTCTTTCGTGTGCTATGGATTGATACACACCTTGTTTTATGTTCAGTTTCACAGTATCAGTTGATACTTGTAGTGTTTCGTGTGCTATCGGTTGATACAAACCTTGCTTTTCAATATTGCTCATACTGGAGATAAGCGATATGCTGTATTTAAAGACTGATGATTTCCGTGATGGAGACAGCAGACTTCGACTGACAGTATTCTTAATATACTTGGTTGAATGGTTACTTCTTTGATCTCCTATTACACCCCTTCGAAGCCTTCTTTAGCAAGCAGCACTCGCTTCTTGTTGATCAAGAAGCCATCTGCTCCTATCGTACCCCCACGTGACTAGGGCCTGGCCCGAACATGTTACATTTTTTTAACCTCAGCAAGTGGTTAAGAAACCTGCAGGGACTTGGTCTGATCAACCCATGAAAGTCCAACAGAGAAGCTAGCATCGGGGAGCGGTAGAACCACGAAAGGTTCGGCTCCGCCAACACGACACAATTGAGTCACTGGAGACTCAAAGTGGGAGGCAGGTCCTATGAGGAGGCCTTACCAAGAAAAGACAGCCCAAGAAACTGAAAAGGGCCTAAGAGCAACTTCTCGATTGACGAAGCAGAATGCCAACTAGTGCGAGACTTGGCCAAGCAGACCTTTAGCGAATTGACTGACGAATTAGCAAAGGCAGCAACCAGCCTTCCTGGGCTATTTCCCCCCAGCCTCAGTAAAGGAAAAGGACCGGCGCAACCACTGAACAAAGACAGCATACCTGTTGGGACACCTAAGAAGGAAGCCGACGAAGAAGAAGCATCAGATCACTCGGTAGTAAGACAGCCACCAGACAAATCTCCCAGCGACTCTCCAGAAAGCTTGTCAGAAGACAGCCCAAGTGATGAAGAATTCGAACACTACATGTCCGCAGGCGAATCTGCGGGCCCGCCCGGCCTAGGGGCTGGGCGAACAGGACCTAAAATTAAACTCCCGCTGCCACGCCCATTCTCGGGCGAAACGGACAACTTAAAACCTGAAGTATTTGACCGGTGGGTTATAACAACTTCTCGATACCTGGCCCTACACGGGGTGGACAAAACCAAACAAGGAAGCAGAGCGTACTTTGGAAGCTTCTGTACCGGAGAAGCAGAGGAAGCATACTACCAAGCAATGAACCACTATGAGAGTGGGGACAAAATCCGAGGAACGACGCTGATAAAATACTTGAGAGAGAGATTCCAATCCTCGCGAAACATGGAAGAACTATACAAAAGGTTCAACGATATCCAGCAAGTATGAAATGGCACAACACAAAGAATAACCTTGGTCTCGACGTATCTTTTAATATATGATGGACGATTGCCTTACAGGACGGTGTCTCAGTATACACTGCGACAAAGATTGTATGAGGCAATGCATCCCAGACTACGCCAGGAGGTAGAACCCCTGGAGGAGGAGGGTGATTCCTTTGAAAAGATAGTCAGGCGAGCCGAACAAAAGGACGCTATCCTGTATGAAACAGGAGTTTACCGAACCTACATACTACAGCAAAAGAACAGTAAAGGATCATCATGGCGGGATAATACAAAAAGGGAGAAACCATACCACAAGGATTCCAAGGATAAAAAGAATAAGAAGCAGAAATGACGGAGGGAAGGTACGTGTATCGAATGTGGGAAAAAGGGGCACTACGCAAAGGACTGCTATTCCACAAAGGGAAAGGCAAAGGCCACTAAGCGAGAAGCTAGCACAAACCACATGGAAGCTACCAAATATGATGAAGTGGAAATTAACTCTGGGGAAACGGAAAGCCTCCAAATGCAACCAACGTTGGCAATCAGGCCCTGTGACGCTCTTGAAGGAACGATTCACATAGAAGGCCAGCCAGCAAAGGTACTATTCGACACGGGAACAATCGGCTGTGACATAATTAGCACCACCTTTATCTCTACCCATGGCAGCCCTACCGAGTCTCTACCCCAACCAACAACAGTCAATATGGCTATGAAAGGATCCCGCTCTTCAAGCCACAAGAAATGTGGACTGACCACAGGAATCAGAAAAAAGAAATAGACAATTCAGGAGATGTTGGTAGTGAACTTGGCAAAGTACGATGCCAGATGGGAATACCATTCCTGAAAAGACATAATGCTCTTATCAGGGGTAGGGATACAGCAGTGGAATTTCGCGATGACAAACTACATGTGCTATGCAAACCAACAAGCGGGGAATTCTGACCCACTGTGTCCGACACAAGCTCAACAACATTGTTGGAAGAATACAAGGATGTATTCCCGGACAAGGTCCCTGTCAGGCTACCCCCTCTCCGTAAGATTAGCCACCACATTTGGTTGAAAGATCCAACCGACCCACGAAACCAACCAACATACTTGATCCCAGAAGCCTACATGGAAAAACTCATGAACTGGATAAACGCGAAATTATGAAGTGGAGTGATTATATGACAGGAGGTTCCTGGAGTGGCACCTATGTTTGTACAACCCAAATCAGATGGAAGGATCCGCCCCCTGGGGACCTGAAAGTGAGGAATGATAACACGAGCATGGATAGCCCATCGATTCCAAACCAACAGCAGATCCTTAACCGAATAGGATGAGCGAAATTCAGGAGTAAGATCGACCTAAGCAATGCATATTTCGAAACACGAGTGGACAAAGACAGTGTTAAGTTCAACTCATTCAAAAGCCTGTTTGGAGGATTTGTGAGCAGAGTAATGCTACAAGGAGACATGAATGCGCCAGCAACATTTATGTGGATAATGGAGGACCTCCTAAGCGAATATTTCCATCATTTTGTATGGGTATACATTGATGATATTCTCATATTTTCAGACACATCAGAGGAACACAAGAAACACATACCCCAAGTATGTGATCGACTCAGAAAAGCAAAATTCTATGCGAGCAAAAGGAAGTCAGTACTATTTGTGGACAAACCGGAAGTATTAGGACACATAGTGGACAACAAGGGGATCCATGCCTCCCCTCAGAAAATATCATCCATTGCAGAATGGGAAACACCAAAAAACAAGAAGGAATTGCAACGATTCCTAGAAATAGTGAATTATGTGGCCCAGTTCCTCCCGCACCATGCAACATTGACCGCGCCTTTAACCGACTTAACGGGAAAGGCCAAATTCATATGGACAACGACCCACCAGACCACATTTGATATGGTGCGAAAACGAATTATTGATCACTGAGTCATGCGACCGATAGACATACGATGCGAGGAACCAATTTGGTTGGTTACGGACGCCTCAGATTTAGGAGTTGGAGCATAAGTGGAACAGGGGCCCACTTATGAGACAGCGTGACCAGCCGCGTTACACAGCAGCAAGTTCACCAACGCTCAGATGAACTATGGGACCACTGATAAAGAGGCCTTAGCAATAGTGGAAGCGCTTAACCGGTTCCACAATATGCTTATGGGAAATTCCTCTACAATTGTTACAGACCACCAACCCTTGACACATCTACGAACAGCAAAGAACCCAAGCAGAAAGCAAGTGAGATGGCTAAGTGCCTTGGGGAAATACGACGCAAAAGTAGGTTACGCACCAGGGAGTGCGAACCATTTAGCTGATGCCCTTTCCCGAGTATATGAGGGGGAATCAGACTTGAACCCACTCTATATCCATGATTATACAAAGGAATCGGATGATATCTTGGATAACACGGTCTACGAGGAAGAATCAAACACAATGGAGCCCACACACGAGTTCTCCCCTACTTCCCCTCCTTTCTCCTATACTGAGTATCCCAATGAGGCCCCTGTACCACCCGAAAGCCTCTGCTTGATCACTGCAGGAAACGATTGGGGTGACCAGTGTACCCTGCGAAGTACACCATCGGAAGAACTCCCACACAGCGCGTTACACTACTCACACTGTTGCGTGGATCATTGCTCGTATCGTCAAACCGAGATCAAATTCACAAACAACCATTTTAGACGAAGGGGAAAATCGAGCCCGCTCCCGTTTCGTGAAGGACCACGCCCCCCAAGTACAAAAATCGATGCGAGCCCTCTGGAGTCCCACGAAGTCAAGGACTGGGAATGGTAACAAATGTTCGGCGGAAGACCAACAAGTGCAGGAGAATGGCCGTCCACCCTTGTCCAGCCGACGCCCAGATATTATACCATTCCGACACTGCTAAGCCTGGAAGCCCCGGCATTCGACATGCCGGAGCCAGAACCAATAGAGAACCTTATGGCCCAGAAAATAGCGGCTTTCCGAATGCCAGGACCGGACAGCCTACCACCAATTAGATGAGCGGAATAGCTAGAAAGCCTTACCAATGAGACAATAGTCTCAGTAATGCCGCCAACAATGACAGAATATCGGCGTGGGCTATATGATGTCTTGGAAGATAGCGAGGAGGAAGACCTACTTGAGACAACCAGAGGAAGCGAGATAGAAGACGAACGCGACACCTTACAATCAGTCAATGAAATGATAGGAACGTTCCAAGCACACATGATAGCAGTATACCAGAAAGAACCAATTTGGAAAAAGGTCAATGACAGTATAGACTCCACAGGAGACTTGTCCTCCTACAAGATTACAAACAGAATGCTATATGCAAAAACCAGATACGGGGAAGACTGCCTGTATATCCTAAAAGGCCCTTCATACTGAAATACGACATTAAGAGAATATGTCATTAGCGAAATCCACAATAAAGGCCACCACAGTGTTGAACAAAACTTATGGTACGCAACGGAGTACCTATTTTGGCCTGAAATGCGGAAGGACTTTAGAGCATATGTAACCCAGTGCCACACATGCCAGATAAATAAGGAGCCTACCCAATTGCCAGAAGGAAAGGCTCAAACAATTACACTGCCGCTGTAAACCTTCGAATCAATAGCCATTGACTTTGCGGGACCCTTCCACAATTCATAGGGATACGACACAATCCTGGTTGCGATGGATAGGTTTTTGGGATTCACGTGGCTCATGCCTACAGCTAAACAAGTAACAGCAATAACAACCTGGGAACTTCTACACAACAAGATATTTACATCCCATGGCTACCCAACATCTCTAGCAAGCGATACGGACCCACGGTTTGAGTCACATCTGTGGAGACAACAGTGTCGATCGATAGGCATTGAGCATATCAAGGTGGCACCAGGCCATCATGGAACAAATGGACAAGTTGAAAGAAAAATTCGAGAATTGAAGACAGCGCTCCGAAACCTTGTCAGCACAAGACAAAACAATTGGGTTGATGCCATACTAGAGACAGCAGCATACCTGAGTGCGGGATAGTCAGAAACTCTCGGTATGTCACCATATAAGGCCATATTTGGAAAGAATTACCCACTACTTCCCCTAGCAAACTTCAAGAACTTCGCAGTACTGGCTGCTGGCGAATTGTTAAACAGGCACCAAGCAATCCGGAACGCGGCATTCAATGCGATTCAATTGGCAGGATTTAGAAGCATGAGAACGGCAGCGAAACGATGCAGACACCATACACCAATAGGAAAGGTTAATGTGTCACCGGTATACAGAAGCTTATTGGCAATGGAGTCGGGACATAGCAAGAAATTGGAACCGCGCTGGCATGGACCATTTAAGATAATCGAATGTGATGAGCATACACAAAATTAGACGGTAGAAATGGATGGCAGATTGTACAGAAACGGAGAAGCGACATTCCATGCATCCACCGTGAAAAGATACATGCCTAATGATCATATGTCCTTCCCTGGAAGGAGCGACGCGAAACCACCCCCGCTTGTGGTTAACGAGAAACCAGAATGGGAAGTGGAAACCATACAAGACCATAGAAGACGGTATCACCATGACCAATTCCTAGTGAAATGGGTAGGGTACCCAGAAACAGAGAATAGCTTGGAACCCCTTGAAGGATTGGAAAATGCGATGGAAAAGGTTAATCAATGGTAGGAAGACAACAAACCCGAGGACGAGTTGCCCCCTACGATAAATCATGTGACGGTGGCGTGGAGCCCAACACTACCGGAAATCCAACACCTGTGTCCTGACACGGACCAAGGGATACAGGACGGATTCTGGTCAGCCCACTTTGAGAGGGATTTTGAAAGCAGCGAAGATGAAAATCGGGTAATAGAAGATGAAGCAGCATACCTAGCCCGGCTGGCCGAGGCTGAGTACTGGCAATAGCGAAAGTAAAGAAAACACCATCCAACAGCCTTATGAGGTCAAACTATGAGCAAGTACCTTGGAGACTGCGCCATCAGCTAATGGGACTGTTTGGTGAACCGTGATATTATTCCTATACAATACTTTACACAGCGACTATTCATACACACCTACAACAAATGCTTAGAAATAACAACAGAACCGACGGGATGAATGTGGGGAGGAACAGTGTCACATGATTTCTGCTTCGGCAGCGGATGCTACTGGAGCCCAAAGAAATGTGATGGTTGCATGGAGACAGAAGAAATCGAAATTAAACAACACCCCCCTTCCCCTGAAGTCCTAAGTGAGGCCGACACCTAGGCAAGGCCAATATCGAGGTGAGGTCACCACCGAAACATAAATACCACCCACCATCCCTCTAACCCGCTGAAGATAGCAGACCACACAACCAGACCTCCAAACCTTTACCCTCTCACAAACCTTATCCTTACGCGAAAAAAACAAAATGTCGAGCTACAAAGAAGTCAGCATAAAGGGACGAGACCTCGTTTTGGGATATCGGCTTTACCGAGAAATCATCCCGGAAAGTGCATACTGGAAAATATTCTACATCAATCACTGCGAGGATTGCGGACGAATCGAGATTGAGTTGGAGGAACGGGAGGACCGAATAGTACGCAACCTCGTGGACCTGCCATACTACTGGGAGTCAGGTGGCTTTGTGCGCGGAGCGCCATGTGGGGAGTGTTTGCAAAGATAGTTGGAAGGGGCGGAATGGATGTTGCAGGACGACAGGAGATTGTTGCAGGATAGCGATGATGACGAGGATGGGTCCTAAGTGAACTTTCTGGAGAATAGCAGAATTACCGACTATTAGGATTACATTAGGTTGTTTTATTTGATGAAATTGTTATTTTATTTTGGGAGTATAACCGGTATGGGTACAAGGTTGTTTTATGTTTGGTTTCACTGTATCCTTTGATACTTGTATTGTTTCGTGTGCTATCGATTGATACACACATTGTTTTATGTTTGGTTTCACGGTATCGCTTGATACTGGTATTGTTTCATGTGCTATCGATTGATACACACATTGTTTCATGTTGGGTTTCACAGTTTCATTTGATACTTGTATTGTTTCGTGTGCTATCAATTGATACACAGCTTATTTTATGATTGGTTTCACGGTATCACTTGATACTTGTAGTGTTTCGTGTGCTATCGGTTGATACAAACATTGTTTTGCAATATCACTCATACTGGAGATAAGCGATGTGCTGTATTTAAAGACAGCTGATTTCTGTGATGGAGACAGCAGACTTCGACTGGCAGTATTCTTAATATACTTGGTTGAACGGGTACTTCTTTGATCTCCTATTACACCTCTTCGAAGCCTCCTTTGGCAAGCAGTGCTCGCTTCTTGTTGATAAAGAAGCCATCTGCCCCTATCGTACCGCCAGGTGACTAGGGCCTGGCCGGAACACGTTACACTAACGGTCCGGAAAGGACTGTAGAGAAGAGGGGAGTGACGTAATGACCCAGCACACATGCGCTATGGCAGTCGGAATGTATACCCGTACAGGTATCCTGGAGGCGAAGTGGTAGGGACCGGCAGGCAAGTGAGTAATTGACCTGTGGAGATCCAATGGCCCGGGCTTGAAGGGTGAACAGAATTAGCTGCCCAGATACTTAGGTACCCGGGTACACTGGGGAGAGGTGTCAGCGTACTTAGGGACTTCTGAAGGGGCAGTTGCTCAGCGAGGTCGGATACCTGGTGCCAGGTCAGATATGTCTATCACTGGCGACGAGATAGACAGGGCAACAGGCAAAAGTTGTCTTGTCCGCCAGACAAGGTTACCCTACCATTTGGAGCAGGTTACCCGGCCATGGAGCTTGCGTTACCCTGTCCGAAGTCCTGAGTTGCCCTAACTTTTAATACGAAGTTTCTCGCGGAGTTCGGGAAAAATGACCGGAATGTTTGTCACCCAAAGGCATGAATAATACTGGAATCTGGAGTTCTGGGAGATGCTATTGGACGAGCTAGGTAGCTCCGAAGAAGCTGTAAATTGGAGACATTATTCCTATCATACCCCTCCGGCCCTGCCTTAAGGCCCGGATGTCATGGGCGAACGGTTGCGTAGTTGAGTGCAGTCTAGGAAAGTGCGAGGTTTGCAGACCTCTGGGCAACGCCATATACATCGCTGCAGTCCGGTCGACTGTAAGCTGTTCGCAGGATATACAAGGGGGCATAGGGCGGCAGGTGGCGTACCTCCCCGCAGTTGTTCGCAGTAAAACGGACCAAGACTGGCGGAGTTAACGGGAGTTAACTGTAAGGGTCCCGAATGTAGTCCCAGGTGGTGCCGGTACAGGCGGGAGAGTTTTACACCTACGAAACCTAAAAGTGTCTCCAACCTCATAGGCTCTAAAAGGGACGTGCAGAGACACTATAAGCATAATTCCTGCAACAGGTAAGGTGCCTCCGAGGTAGTGGTCATGGGTAGTGCTCAATGGACCTCTTCCCGATCACCGTCCCCTGCGGAAGACACCGGAAGCCCAAGAACCATAAATAGTAGACCGATAAAACGCTCACGGTAGCTTCCGGGGCCAACTAGAGATCAATGCAAATGGGAAAGATGTCACAGATAGTCTAGTTCACGTGGTGTCTTGACCGTTAGCCACTGGCAAGACGCCCATGCGCGGAGGTTTTCACTCCGGTAGGCAAAATGGAAATGCAGCGCTGAAATGATAACCGCATAAGGCGAACGCTGACTACAGTATGTCAACACCTGCATGCCCGAAGGGTGTGCCCGGAGATGTGTCGGACCGCCCTTAGCAGAGAAGGGTGTGCTCGCATGGTTGGAGTAAACTGATGAGGGAGTTTCTGGCATAACATAAAACTACCTGAAAGTCTATGTGAGAACTCGCCTACTCCAACAATCAATCCTCTCGAGACCTTAATTGAGTGAAGCATCAGGCTTAACAATATTAACGTTTACCATTTACTTTACTCTTACATTGGTGTAAACCTTTGGCAACAAGTTTGAAGTTATTCGCTGCGGTCGCAACCTTGGGATCTATCTTCCTAGGGGTGCTCCCGTTACAAGATCCCCATATCAGAGATATTGTATCTGCGCAATTCAACTTCCCATTAGTGGAAACTGGACTTCTTCATACTTACACATAGTCTGGCTTTTCGCCATTTCTCCATCACGCATCTCACCCTTGCTACATGCCCTTCCATGGTTTCGGAGTAGATCAGGATGTCATCCATGTATGCAATAACGCCTTCATCTAGGAGGTCTCAGAAGACCTCTTTTATCATGCCCTGGAAAGTTGCCGGAGTATTACATAGCCCAAACGGCATGACCGTATATTCATACAGTCCATATCTACACCGGAAGGCCGTCTTCTATTCCTCAGCTTCTGCCATCCTCTGCAGGTAGTAGCGGATCTTCCAGTCCAACTTAGTGAACACAATGTCCTTTCGAAACCTGTCTCACAGTTCATTCATCAGTGGCAGAGGATACTTGCTCTTACCTGTGATCCTGTTTAGCCCTCAGTAATCTATTACCAATCTTAATGTACCATCTGGTTTTGGCATAAAGAGGATAAGGGCTACTGCCAAGGAACTGGATCATCATACCTTTCCCATTCGTAGCATCTCATTGAGATATTCCTGGAGTGCCTTAAGCCCCTTTTCCGACAACGGATAGATAGATGCAAATTGAGGTTGAGTCCTGGGTTGCAACTCGATCGTATGGTCATACTTGGAGTGCTCGGGCAATGCCTCAATCCATTCTGGACTGAAGATATCCCCATAGTTCTTATACTCGGAGAGCGGCTTAACAGTAATGTCGGCACCTTCCTTATCAGAGAAATGTACAATTCCCAACAGGTATATATTAATAGTGTCTTCAGCTATTAGCTCTTCACTGGTCATGAACACTAACCGCCTCCGCTCTGCTGGGCAGTTAGCCTTGTAGAAATCTGAGCACCAGGTTAGTGATCCTGTCTTCCAATCTATATTGGTGTTATGGTCCTTCAGCCAAGGCATATGTAGGTACCTATCCACTTAGGTGTTGGGCATATCTACAACTTCAAAGCGTATCTCATTATGGTGGTTACCTATTCTCATCTCCAATAACTTAGTATAGGGCAGACCTGACCCAGGAATGTGATTACCGCTTGTATCACTTATGGGTAGATGTACCTTTCACCGTACACAAGGTACCTGAGTCTGTTTAACCCATCGGCTGCTATGTACTGGCCCAGTAGCTCCACTATCTAGTAGCAGGAGCACTTCTGCGCTTACCTGTCTAGCTCTAATCTTCTAGTCTAGCTTTACTCGCTGGTGGACAAACTTGGTGTGATGAGGCATATTGTCATGTTTCTGCCTCTTCCCTTGTCTTAGGGATGGTGTCATCTTGACTTAATAATTTTGATCTCTTGCCTTTCAAGACAAGAGTCACCACAATGTGTCAGTAAATGTTAAGGGATTGGAATTCATCTTATCAATTGCTAGGGTGTTTACTATCACACCAGCATGATTTCAGGTACTAAACTCTCCTCAGGTAAACTTTGAAATTAACACGGTTTATTTGCCCAAGCCCAGCCTGAACCAATTCCGCTTATACTAAACATGATAATATTCCACGAGGCAGGTAGAGGTACACTATTAGACTGGTTCCAAGCGAAGCATCTTTGCTTCCCCAATGTCGAGCGTCTCCTCTAGCAAGACCTAACCTAGCCTCAACTGAAATAAGATGCTCTGACTTGCCCATCCAGCTAAGGAAATTCTGAAAGAAATGCATCTAACTAGAACAAAGGAAATAACCAGAAACCCAACAAAGGAAAGATAGCCCATTCCTCCATGCGTAGCCCACAACATCTATCTGCCCACACCCCTAGGGTGTAGTCAGTACCAGGCTCGGTCATGCAGGAGAAGGGTGCTTACCCATCACAGAAGTCACTTCCAGGCTTCCTGTCCATCCATCCCTCATGGGTCTGTACATACGGATTAGTAAGGTTATACCTTAAGTGGAATAGGTCCCTACCTATTCTGAGCCGTCAGTATCAACCTCCATGATCTGGAATGATGCCTATTGGACTTCAAGTAGCTTCAACAAGGAAGCTGGAGGTGGCATTTTGATGTGCTTTAGCCACTTGTCTGTACCCAAGGGCTTGCTTGCGGGGGCTGACCGTTTCAACCCATGAGCCTGTTTGGATGAACGAATAACTGGGGACGCCGCGGTACACTTCCTCATGAAGTGACCACTTTGTTCACAGTTGGTGTACCGGTTGTGCTTTCTCTGACGTTTGGTCAAAGTTAACGGGATTTCCGTATGCGATATGGTATATTCAGAAGTCGCCGACTTTGCCTGCTTTCCTGCGTTGAAATTAGTAGGTTCGGCAGGCCTCTTGTTCTGTCTGCCCCAACGTTTTTCGTTCTTTATAAACCCTCTGAAAATCCAGGACCTATCGTCCTTCTTTTCTGTTGGCAGAGACCGTTGGACACGGTAGATAACATGGTTACTGAACTGCTTGTTGGCTTCCAGTGGATATCCAACTTTCTCAAGGAGATCAAGGTAGTCATTCAAGTTGGTGGGATAGGGCTCCTTAAGTGCCCACGCATTCCGAATGTCTTGGGTGATGCCCGACCGTACCTTATCTCATACCTGCACTAGATCTGTATAGCTAAGCTTATACATGTAGTCAATTATCTTGTCTAGGTACCCATCAATATGGTGTGGCTTCATCACCAGTTCTCGCCACTTGAGAAGCGATCAGTCTCGTTCCGCTTGGTTACCGCCAAAACTTCATTCGAGCTGTTCCCGGAATCCTTTCCACATTCTCGACAGGTTGCTGTTGTTAACAGGAACACCAGCATGGTTGGCTGCCTCCTTATTGATATGGGAGTGCAGCCCTAAATACTATGCCCAAGTGGAGTCTTCTAAGAGGGTTATCAGCGGGTTTACCTTGTCCATATCCTTCAACCTGCACCCGGCAAAATACTCGATCTTAACCTCTTCCAGCATCAGGAAGCTGGTGAGTTCAGTGACTTTTCCCTTGAATGCTGGAACGCCGCTCAGCTTTTCCGGCTTCTTCTGCCGCTTTTCGGGAGACGCCCGCCAGGTCAATCCGCTCCATAATTCCTATGATGGCTTCTTACCACAGTGGTCTTACCCCTGTTTCTTCTTCTCACTCCAATCATCCTTGTGAGCGCCAAGAAAGCAGGTCAAATCACGTAGAGAGTCGGCATCCTTATCATTAGAACTGTCATGGTCAGAGTCCCCTGCACCTGCTTCCGCTCCCGCTATACTAGTGCCAGGTGGCATATATCTTTCTCCACTACCCCAGCGTTTCTGCTTTGGGTTTGCCATAGTCTAATGTATCCAAGAAACTGTTCCTCCTCGCCATCCTGATTCCTATCCTCAGGGGGGTTAGCCCCTGCTGGTACTGATCCCAGTAGTGGAACAGGGTGTCGCCCACTCTCAAGAGTAGGGTTAGGAGCAGCCTGAGTTATCCGCAGAAATGCCTGAAGTAAGGGACAGCTCAGAGGTTGCAATGGAGGGACGGTGTGCCTCCATGACCAATAATATCCACATGTTGGTCATGCATCTCCTTCCTTCTACCTTCTTCCATGCTTCACCAGGGCCCGTGGTCCCTTCCTGCACCCATATGAGTGGTAAGAAATCCACCCTACAAGGGTCTCATCTGATTTGCAACCCGACAGACAGAACTCGTCTTGGCTATCCGACCCGCCGCCTCTGATTGTGGAGAGTACAGAGTGAAGGGTTGGTTTTGGCAGGACAGAGGGAATCACCGGTGCCCAAGGAACAGAGCAGGCAGGGGTGCCGGGTCTCGGGATCGGAGTTCCCTGTGATGGAGGCGCGGGCATTTGCTCTTTCTAGTGCCGTACCTGTTCAAAAAATCCAGGTGGTACTGCTGGCAGTGGCCGTAACCCAGGGGTAACCGTTACTGCAGGTGGGAAGACTGTAGTAGGAAAGGTATGAGGGGCGGGCAATGAAACTGGCAGAGGTGTCGGTTTTGGGGCAGTGATGGGAGGTATGGGAGTTGCAACTGAAGGCGTTGCGGGAAAATGATAGGAGCAGGGGTCAGACGAGAAGTAGGGTCAGGCGTATCTGGTATAGTGATACCCTTTGGCTTTAATGTCTTTTTCTGAACTCAGCGTCTATCAGTTGGTCCAATCGCCAGACTTTCTGAACAACTGCGGGCGATTGGGGAGGGGATGCATCGAGAGCTCGTGGATGCTCTTGTGAAGAAAGAGGTGTAGCTCTAGCCTTCGCTCTTGAGGCTTTCCAGCATTCATATACCTAGAGAGCTTGGTACGCACTCTATTGTTCATCTCTGGCTCTCACGGCGAATTCCATTCCAAAATTCTAGGGTTTAGTATGGATGGGTGGAAGTGGGATCACGGCCTCTATCATTCGCACATCATTCTCCGCATTATTACTATACCCTCCTTCTAAGGCCTTTTCCAAAGCCGCTATACGATCCTTCAATGCCTTCTGTACTTTCAGCATGCGGAGGTATGCCTACTGCTTCACTTTTATCCTTTTCACTGCTGCTATAGTAATCTGTTTGGAGAACAGCTGTTGTTGCTGGTTGTTCTAGTTTCGCATTCCACTCTTGGCTTCGTCGAGTGACTTGGCTACCTCACGGATGATGCAAGGTTTGACAAACCTGTGCGGGAATTGGCCAAAAGGGATAACTCGCGGCACTGGAGGGCTCATGTTGTGAACAAGAGTGGAGTCTAGAAAAAATGAAAGCACCGCAGTGCCAGGTTCTGTAATCATGAGATCAACACATTGATCAGGTAACCGAATAGGGGCAGCCTCTAAAACAAACTGGTGGCCATCCGATTCAATACTGTGAACAACCAGGAAAACCGACACACGAAACATGTTGGCGGCATTCTCATCAGGGTCAAGGTCTAAATCCTGGTTTGATTCTATTCAGGTTCGAAGTTCAGTACTAGCCATTATGCTTGCCACCTGGGGCTGTTGGTTCTGGACAAGGTTACCAGTGTTGATGCAAGGTGAGTGCCGAAGGTCGGAAAACAATTAATCAGGAGAGGAGTTAAGCGAGGAGGTCACTTAACAATATACTGTAACGGGGGCACCCCTAGAAAGATGGATCCCAAGGTTGCGACTGCACTGAACGACTTCAAACTTATCGCTAAAAGTTCACACAGATATCAGAGTAAAGTAAATGGTAAAACTTAATATCATTAAGCCTGCAGCTTTACTCAATTAAGGTCTTGAGAGGATTGATTGTTAGAGAGGGAGAGTTCTTGCATAGACTTTCAAGTAGTTGTATCTCATGCCAGATACTCCCCCATCAGTTTACTCCAACTATTTGAGCACACCCTTCTCCAGGAAGGGTGGTTCAACATGTCTCCTGGCACACCCTTCGGGTATGCATATGTTGATATAATCTGGTTAGCGTTCACTTTATGCAGTTATCATTCCCGCGCCACGTTTCCATTTTGCCTGCCAGAGTGAAAACTTCCTCGCATCAACGTTCTGCTAGTGGCTAACAGTCAAGATACATGATGAACCTGACTATCTATGACACCATTCCCATATGCATTGCTCGCTACATAACCACGGAAGCTACCACGAGTGGTTTATCTATCTGCCATTTACGATTCTTGGGCTTCCAGTGTCTTCCGCAGGATACGGCAGTCTGGAAGTGGTCCAATGGGCACTTCCCATGACCACCACCTTGGATCACCCTTACCTGTAGTACAAATCATGCATTTAGTGTCCCTGCACTTCCCTTATCGAGCCCATGGCGTTGGGGACACTATCAGGCTTGGTAGGTATAAAACTCTCCCAGTCGCCCCGGCACCGCCTAGGACTACCTTGGGGACCCCCATGGTTAACTGCCATTAACTCCATCAGTTTCGGTCCATTTTACTCCAAACAACTTGGAGGAGGTACACCACTTTCCACCCTATGCCCCTCTTTATATCCAGCAAGGAGCTTACTGTTGACCGGACGGCAGCAATGGATGCGGTGGTGTAAGGTGGTCTCCACAGACCGCTCATTGCTAGACTCCACACAACTACACATCTCTTTGCCTTTGATGTCCAGGCCTTAAGGCGGGGCTCGAGGGGTATGATAGGAGGAATATCCCCAATTTGCAGCTTCTTCGGAGCTGCATAGCTTGCCCAATAGCATCTCCTCAAACCCCAGATTTACATATTATGCATGGCTTGGCGTGACCAACATTTTGGTCAATTTTCACAAACTTCCCGTGGGACTTTGTATTGAAAGGTAGGGTAACTCAGTACTTTGGAATGGGTAACCCAAGCCACATGGCAGGGTGACCAGATCCTGAGAGTAGGGTAACCTTGTCCGGAGACAAGATGACTTTTCTCTGTGTAATGGAGGCACCTCTAGAAAGATGGATCCATAGGTTGCGAGCCACCACGCAACTTCAAAGTTATCGCTGAAGGTTCACCCAAATGTAAGACTAAAGTAAACAGTAAAACTTAATATCATTACGCCTGACACTTCACTCAATTAAGGTCTCGAGAGGATTGATTGTTGGAGTAGGAGAGTTCTCGCATAGACTTTTTGGTAGGTTTATCTTATGCCAGAAACTGCCCCATCAGTTTTACTTCAACTATTAGAGCACACCCTTCTCGGCTAAGGGTGGTCTGACACATCTCCTGGCACACTCTCTGGGCATGCATGTGTGGACACACTGTAGTGTGCGTTTAACTTATGCGGTTATCATTTCTGCGCTGCATTTGCATTTAGCTCACTGCAGTGAAAACCTCTGCGCATCGACATCTCGCTGGTGGGTAACCGTCAAGACTCCATATGAACTAGAGTATCTATGACACCCTTCCCATATGCATTGTTCTCTACTTGGCCCTGGAAGCTACTGTGAAGGGTTTGTCTGTCTACTATTTACAGTTCTCAGGCTTCCGGTGTCTTCCACAGGATACGGTGATCAGGGAGGGGTCCAATGGGCGCTACCCATGACCCCTACCTCAGATCCACCTTACCTGTGGTAGGAATCATGCTTTCACTGTCTCTGCACTTCGCTTTCAAAGCCCATGACATTGGGGACTCTTTCGGGCTTGGTAGGTGTAAAACTCTGCCGGCCCCCATGGCACCACCCAGGAATGCATTGGGGACCCGCACGGTTGACTCTCGTTAACTCCGCCAGTTTTAGCCCATTTTACTGTGAACAACTAGGAGGGAGCGCTTAACCTTCCACCCCATCCCCACTTGTATATCCTGCGAACAGCCTACGGTCGACCGGACAGCAGCGACGTACACGGTGTTGCAAGCCGGTCTCCAAAGATCCTCCTTTGCTAGACTGCACACAGCTTCACAACTGTTTGCCCCTGACGTCCGGGCCTCAAGGCGGGGCCGCAGGGGTATGATAGGAATAATGTCTCCAGTTTACAGCTTCTTCGGAACTGTGTAGCTCGCCCAATAGCATCTCCTGGAACCCCGGATTCCAGTATTATGCATGACTTCGCGTGACAAACATTCTAGTCATTTTTCCCGAACTCCCTGTGGGACTTCGTATTGAAAGGTAGGGTAACCTAGGACTTTGGGCAGGGTAACCCAAGCCCTATGGCAGTGTAACCTGATCCTGAGAGTAGGGTAACCCTGTCCAGCAAAAAAGATAACTTTTCCCTGTTACCCAGTCTATCGCTTTGCCAGAGATAGACGTTGGTAATCTTTCTCCAGTTACCCGGCCTAGCTGAGTAACTGCCCCTTTTGAGGTCCCTAAGTACCCTGACACCACTTTCCGGGTGTACCCAGGTACCCAAGTACCTGGCCAGCTAACTCTGTTTATCTCGGAGCCTGGACCATCGGGTCTCTGTAGGTCAAGTACTTACTTGCCTAGCAGTTCCTACCAGTTCACCCCCTGACTCCCTGTATGGGTGAAGGTTGCGACTGTCACAGCTCATGTATGCTAGGTCTTTACATCACTCCCCTCTTCTCTATGGTCTGTCTCGGACCGTTAGCGTCGTCTTTTGTTTCCCGACTTGATACCTCCAAGACCCTGTGGTCCCTGGGCTTGGACGGATATCGTTGATGGAAATCCAAAATGGCCTGTAAGCCTGTCCCTTCTAGCATCTCATAGGGAGCCCATGAACTATCCTCAGCCCTGTAGCCTTCCCATGAAACTAGGTACTGGACAAAGCACAACAGAAACTTTACCTTTGCTCCCCCGTACCATCAACTATCCAGAACAGCTTCGATAACGTAACTTGGCTTCTTGTCTACCAGTTCCGGGGTAGGAACCTCTTTGACCCTACCTGATCCCAGATCCCTGCGATATGGTCCACACAATGTGACATCGAAAACTGGGTAGATGCTCCATCCGGTGGGCAGCTGGACTTCATAAAGGCAGGTACCCACCCGACGTTTGACCACAAAAGGGCCAAACATGCGGTGGTATAGCTGCTCCAGTGGACATTTCGTATGGATGGTTTTTCGCTTTAACATCACACGGTCCGCTCTCTTTGCCCACCTAGCGGGCACACCCTCCAAGCTAACATAGTCTGGTGATAGCAACCTTTTCTGGTGATGCCATTTGCATTGCCTTTCCTCTGCCCCTTGAATCGTTTCTCGAATCCCTTGCCAGGTTCCTTCCCATTCCCTAACCAAGAGCTCACTGCTAGGGTGTATTCCTTCATTATCAGACACGACAACTAACCAGTTTGTCTGTGGGTTAAACCTATAATTGACCTCAAACGGTGACAACCTGGTCGATTCTGATGTCGGTGTGTTGTATGCATAGTCTGCAAGGGGTAGTAGCAAAACCCAATCATCCTGTTTGTAGGAACAGTAACTACGCAAGTACTGCTCCAGTGTCTGATTAACCCTCTCAGTTTGCCCATCAGTCTCAGGGTGGAATACAGTCAGGACATTTAGTTTCCCTTGCAACAAGTGCACCAGACTCATCCAGAACTTGGATGTGAATCGGCTATCTTGGTCGGAGATGATTGACTCTAGGAGTCAATGCAGGTGCCAGACTTCCTTCTGGAATATCAAGGCAAGCTCCTTCATCGGTACCTCAGTGGTCAGGGGTATGAAATGTGCCATTTTCGAGAATCTGTCTACTATGACCCAGATCTTGGTATACCCTTCGGACTCGGGTAGCGCTACAATAAAGTTCATTGAAATCGCTGTCCACGGTGGCATAGGAACATCAATAGGTTCCCACAGACCGAACTTCTTGTGCCTGATGGGCTTATTTGTCGGGCACGCATCACATGTCCGCACATAGTCGGGGATGTGCCCGTCCATCTTGGACAAATAGAAATTAGCCCTGACCCTGCCAATGGTCTTGAAGGTCCCAAAGTATCCTGCGACGCGGGAGTCATATTCCTCCTTCATGATCGTCCACTTCTGATTCTGACCCCGGGTAACATGCCACCTGTTCCTCTATAGGGGTAAGCCCTTTTCCGTTGTAAAGTGGCAGTAGACCTCCTTGTTACTGGCAGCCGTTGCCTTCAGGATTCTTAAGTATTCCTGGTCTTCCTTTATTGCTACCCACAGCTGATCCAAAAAGGAAGACTGGAGCCGAAATCCTGGGCACACCTGCAATACCTGTGGTCGCAAGATGTCCTATCCCTGGCTCCCAACCCACTGTCCTGGGGGAAAGAACGCCTCTGGCGCAAAATCACTGTGCCTTTCAGGGCGGTAGTCCCTACGCCGTGACAGAGCATCTTCCTTCACATTCAACTGTCCTTCTTGGTAGACTACCTTGAAGTTAAACAGTTGTCGAAACTCAGCCTGGTGGTGTTACCTTTGGTTGAGGACCTTGGTACTATTGAAGTACTCTAAATCCTTATCCTCAGTATAGATCACCAATTGTTCCATTACCGAGTGTAGCAGATGATCCCATTCCTTGAATGCTGCCACAATGGCAGTTATTGCCTTATCATGCATATTATAATTAATCTCTGCTGGGTGAAATTTCCGACTATAGTAGGTCACTGGGTGCCATCTTTCATCTTCACAGAATTGGAAGAGAGCAGCTCCTAATACAAAGTTACTAGCGTTAGTTTCCATCTGGGTTGGCCATTCAAGGTCAAAATGTGCTAGGATTGGTTTAGACGTGAACGCCTCCTTCAAATGGTGGAAGGCCTGCTCACACACAGGTGTCCATTCCCATCGGACATCCTTCTTTGTCAAGTCTGTCAGAGGTTTCGCTATCTTGCTGAAACCTTCTGTGAACTGTCGCTAGAAGTTGGCAAAGCCCACAAAGCTTTAAATGTCGACGACACATGTTGGAGGTGCCCAATCCCTGATTGTTTGCACCTTCTCTGACAACATTTAGATCCTCATATCGGAGATCTTGTATCGGTGGAATTTAACCTCGCGTTGTTGGAAACTGGACTTCTTCATACTTACACATACTGTGGCTTTCCACAATTTCTCCACCACACGTCTCATCCTTGCGACATGCTCTGCCATAGTTTCGGAGTATGTTAGGATGTCATCCACATAACAGCTTTTCCGTACCTATCTCACAGTTCGTTCATCAACAGTAGAGGGTACTTACTGCTAACTGTAATTTTGTTCAGCCCACGGTAATCTATTACCAATCTTAGTGTACCATCTGGTTTTGGCACAAAGAGGATAGGGGCTGCTGCCGTGAACTGGACCGCCATAGCTTCTCCACTCACAGCATTTCCTTGAGATATTCCCGGAGTGCCTTAATCTCCTTTTCTGATAATGGATAAATAGGCCCAAATGCAGGTTGAGTCCCCAGTTCCAACTCGATTGGGTGCTCATACTTCCAGTACTCTGGCAGTGCCTCAATCCGTTCTTGACTGAAGATATCACCATAGTTCTTATACTTAGGGCGTAACTTAACTGTAATGTTGGCACCTTCCTCATCGGGGAATTGTACAATTCCCAATAGGTACACATTACTATGGTTTTCAGCTAGTAACTCTTCATCTGTCATGAACACTAACCGCCCCTGCTCTGCTAAGCGGTTAGCCTGGGAGAAATCTGAGCACCCTGTTAGTGATCCTGTCTTTCAATCTATGTCGGGGTTCTGGTCTTTCAACCAAGACACAGGTGGATGCCCATCCACCTTGGTGTTGGGCATATCCGCGACTTCAAAGCACATCACATTATGGCGGTCACCAATTTTCATCTCCACTGACTTGGTGTAGTGCAGACCTGACCCACGAATGTGATTACTGCGTGTGTCGCTTAATGGTACAGGTACCTTTCGCCGTACACCAGGTACCTGGCACTGCTTAACCTATCGGCTACTAAGCACCGGCCCAGTAGCTCCACTATCGAGCAGCAGGAGCGCTTGAGCGCTTACCTGTCTACCTCCAATCTTACAGTCTAACTTGACCCACAGGTGGATAGACTTGGTATGATAAGGCAAGTTGTTACACTTGTGCCTCTTCGCTTGTCTTAGCGACTTAGTTATCTTGGCTTAATAATTTTGATCACTGGCCTTTTGACACAAGAGCAGCCACAACAGGTCGGTAAACTTTAAGGGATAGGGATTCGTTTTATCAATGGCTAGGGTGTTTGCTCTCACGCCAGCCTGATTTCGGGTACTAAACGCTCCTCAAGTAAACTTGGAAATAACCCTATTTATTTGATCAAGTCCAGCCTGTACCAATTCCGCTTATACCAAACATAACAATTATCCCTGACGTGGGTAGACCTGCACTATCAGACTGGGTCCAAGCGAAGCATTCTTGCTTCCCCAATGTCGTGCGTCTCCTCTAGTAAGACCTCATCCAACCCCAACCGATACAATGTCCTATGACTTGCCCCTCCAGCTAAGGAAATCCTGAAAGAAACATGTATAACTAGAACAAAGCAAATAACCGGAACCCCAACAAAGGAGAGATAGCCCAGTCCACCGGGCACGGCCCACAACATCTATCTGCCCACACCTGCTGTGTGTAGTCAGTACCAGGGGCATTCATGCAGAAGAGCGGTACTCAGCCATCCTGGAAGCCACTTCCGAGATTCCCCTCCGTCTATCCCTCTGGGGTCTATGGATACAGGTTAGTAAGGTTATACAGGAAGCAGAATAGGTTCTTACCTATTCTGAGCCGCCAGTATCGACCTCCATAACCTGAGGTGATACCTGTCAGACTTCAAGTAACCTTGGCGAGGGAGCCGCAGGTAGTACTGGGATGCACTTCAGCCGCGTGTCCGTACCACAGGGCTTGCTTACCGGAGTTGCATGTTTCAACCCATGAGCCTTTTTGGACAAAATAATGACTGGCGACATCGCGGTACACTTTCTCCCGAAGTGACCCGATTGTCCACACTTTGTGCACTGGTTGTGCTTTCTCTGAGGTTCGGTCAATGTTGACGGGATTTCCCTATGCGCTATTACATACTCAGGAGTCGCAGGCTTTGCCTGTTTCCCCACATTAAAGTTAGTAGGTTAGGCAGACCTCTGGGTCTTTCTGCCCGAACCTTTATCCTTCTCTTGGAACCTTCTGGAAGTTGATGACCTATCAACCTTCTTACCCGATAGCTGAGACCTTTGGACCGGGTAGATAACCCAGTTGCTGAACCAGGTGTTGTCCTCTAGTGTGTGTCCCACTTTCCGAAGAAGGTTAAGGTAGTCGGTCAAGTCGATTGGATGGGGCTCCTTGAGTGCCCACGCCTTCCAAACCTCTTGGGTAATACTAGACCATACCTTATCTTGGAGCGGAATAGGGTCTTCATAGCTAAACCTGTACATGCAGTCAATTATCTTGTCCAGGTACACATCGATGTGTTGTGGCTTCATCACCAGGTCTCGCCACCTGGGAAGAGATTGGTCTCGTTCCGCTTGGTCACCGCCAAAACTTTGTTCAAGCTGCTCCCAGAATCCTTTCCACATTCTCAACAGGTTACTGCTGTTAACCGGAACTCCAGTACGCTGGGCTGCCTCCTTGTTGATGTGGGAATGCAGCCTGAGATACCATGTTCGGGCGGTGTCTTCTAAAAGGGGGATCACCAGGTTTACCTTATCCATATCGGTTAACCTGCACCCGGCAAAATACTTGAACTTAACCTCCACCAGTGTCGAGAAACTGGCGAGTTCGGTAACCTTTCCCTTGAACGCCAGAATGCCACTAAGCATTTCCAGCTTCTTGCGCCGCTATCTGGAGGATGGCTGTGAGGTCGATCTGCTCCGTAGTTCCCTTGACAGCTTCTTACCAGGGCGCTCCTACCATCATTTCTTTCTGTCACTCCTGTCATCCTTGCGAGTGCCGAGGAAGCGGGTTAAATCAGGGAGAGAATCGGTATTATCATCATCCGAACTCTCATGGCCAGAGTCCCCTGGGTCTCCTCCCACTCCCGCGGTACTACCGCCCAGTGGCACATTTCCGTCTCCACTACCCCCGGCCTTTCCACCTGTGGTCTCCTGTGGTCTGTCATACCAATCAAACTGTTCCTCCTGGCCATCTTGATTCCCATACTCAGGGGGGTTAGCCCCTGATAGTACTGATCCCGGTGGTGGAACAGGGCGTCGCCCACTCTCAGGAGTTGGGTTAGGCGGCGCCTAAGTTATCCACAGAAATGCTTGAAGCTCTGGACAGCTCAGGGGTTGCATGGGGGGCCCAGTGTACCTCCATGACCCACAATACACACATGTTGGTCATCCATCTCCTTCCTTTAGTCTTCTTCCGTGCTTCACTGCGGTTCAGAGTCTCTTCCTGCACCCAAATAAGTGGTAGTAAATCCACCCCATACAGGTCTCTTCCGAGTTGTAGCCGGATAGACTGGACTTGGCTTGGCTATCCGACTCGGCACCCGTCATCATGGGGAGCACGGAAGGAAGAGTTGGCTTTGAAGCGGCAGAGGTAATTACCGGTACCCTGGCAACAGAGCAGGCAGGTGTCCCGGGTCCCGGAATTGGAGTTCCACGTGATGGGGCCGCGGGTGCTCTCGCCTAGCGGCACCGTACTGGTTGAAAAATGCCCGGTAACACTGCCCTCAGTGGTCGGAAGAATGTGATAGAAGAGGGGTCAGGGACTGGCAATGGGATTGGCAGTGGTGTGGGTCTTGGGGCAACGATGGGAGGTATGAGAGTTGCAAGTGCAGGCGTTGCAGGGGAATTGATAGGAGTGGGTGTCGGCTGAGGCGTACGGTCAGGCGTATCTGGTGCCGCGATAATCTTCCATTTCAATATCCTGCCCTTGACCTGACATCCATCAGTTGGTCCAAGCGCTGGACTTCCTGAAGGAATGCGGGTGATTGAGGAGGGGACCGACAGAGAGCATGGTGATGCTGTTGTGAACGACGAGGTATAGCTGTAGCCTTCTCCCTTGAGGCTCTCCAGCATTCATATACCTACCGGACTTAGGTGCATCCTGCATCGTTCGTCTCTGGCTATCATGGGTAATTCCATCCCGAAATTCCCGGGCTTGGTATGTACGCGTAGAAGTGGGGGCACCACCTCTACCATCAGCATGTCATTCTCAGCATCAATACTCTACCATCTGGCAAAGGCCCCTTTCAACGCTGTCATTCTGTCCAGCAATGCCTTCTGGTCCCTCAGCATGTGCAGGTATGACTCCTGCTCAACTTGCATCCATTCCACCGCTGCAGTGGTAATCTGTTTCCAGAACAGCTGCTGCTGCTGGTTGTTCCAGTTTTTCATTTCTCGCTTGACTTCTGCGAGGCACTTGGACACCTCACGGACGATGTAAGGTTTGACAAACTCTTGCGAGAAATGGCTAAAGGGGATACCTCCCAGCGGGGGAGGGCCCCTGTTGTGGACAAGGGCGGCATTCTGAAAGAAACGAAAGCGCCGCAGCATGAGGGTCTGTAACTATCAGATCAACACATTCATCAGGTAACTGAATAGGGGCAGCCTCCAAGAGTAACGGGTGGCTGTCCCATTCGATACTATGGACATCCGCGAAAGCTGAGGTGCAACGGGTGTTGGTGGTGTTCTCCTTGATGTCAAGGTCTGAATCCGGGTTGGATTCCATTTGTAACAGGGGTACCCCTAGGAAGATAGATCCCAAGGGTGCCACCGCACCAAACAAGTTCAAACTTATCGCCAAAGGTTCACACCAATATAAGAGTAAAGTAAACGGTAAAACTTAATATCGTTAAGCCTGACGCTTCACTCAATTATGGTCTCTAGAGGATTGATTGTTGGAGTAGGAGAGTTCTCGCATAGACTTTCACGTAGTTTTATCTTATGCCAGCAACTCCGGCATCAGTTTACTCCGACCATTCGAGCACACCCTTCCCCGCTAAGGGTGGTCCGACACGTCTCCGGGCACACCCTGCGGGCATGCATGTGTCGACTCACTCTAGTCGGCGTTCACCATGTGCGGTTATCGTTTCTGCGCTGCATTTCCATTTTGGCCGGCGCAGTGAAAACCTCTGCACATTGGGGTCTTGCAAGTAGCTAACAGTCAAGACACCTCATGAACTAGACTATCCATGACACCCTTCCCATATGCATTGATCTCTGCTTGACTCGGGAGGATACCGTGCGCAGTTTATCGATTTACTATTTACAGGTCTCGGGCTTCCGGTGTCTTCCACAGGACAGGGTAGTTCGTGAGTGATCCAATAGGCGCTACCCGTGACCACTACCTCGGATCTACCTTACCTGTGGTAGGAATCATGCTTTCAGTATCTCTGCACTTCCCTTTCAGAGCTTATACTGTTGGGGACGCTTTCAGGCTTGGGAGGTGTAAAACTCTCATGGCCGCCCCAGCACCACCCGGGACTACCTTCGGGACCTTAACAGTTAACTCCCGTTAGCTCTGTCAGTTTTGGTCCGTTCTACTCTGAACAACTTGGGGGAGGTGCTCCACCTTCCACCCTATGCCCCCTTGTATATCCTGCGAACACCCTCCGGTCGACCGGATGGCAGCGAGGTATACGCTGTTGCAAGCAGGTTGTAACGACCCAGCATACATGAGCTATGGCAGCCGGAACCTACACCCATGCAGGTAGCCAGGAGGCGAACAGGTAGGAACCGGCAGGCAAGTTAGTACTTGACCTACGGAGACCCGATGGCCCGGGCTCTGAGACGAACAGAATCATCTGGCCAGATACTCAGGTACCTGGGCACACCTGGGAGTCATGTCAGCATACTTAGTGATCTCTGAAGCGCCAGTCACTCAGCCAGGTTGGGTAACTGAAGAAAGGTCAGAAGCATCTATCCCCAGTGACAGATTAGACAGAGTAATACAGAAAAGTCATCTTCTCCACCCAACCAGGTTACCCTACCATTAGGCTGAGGTTGCCCTGCCAGGAGGCTCGCGTTACCCTGTCCAAAGTCGCCAGTTACCCTACCTTTCAATATGAAGTCCTCCAGGGAGTCTGGGAAAAAAGACTAGAATGTTGGTCACGTTAAGCTATGCATAATAATGGAATCTTGGGTTCTGGGGGATACCATTGGGTGAGCAACGCAGCTCCGAAGAAGCTGTAAATTGCAGACATTATTCCTATCATTCCCCTCAGGCCCCGCCTTGAGGCCCGGACATCATGGGCAAACGGTTGTGTAGTTGTGCACCGTCTGGCAAAGAGGAATCTTGCGAGGCCTGCTTTCAATACCATATAAGTCGCTACCGTCCGGTCGACCGTAGGCTGTTCACAGGATATATAAGGGGGCATAGCATGGAAGGCGGGGTACCTCCTCCAAGTTGATCAGAGTAAAAACAGACCAAAGCTGGCGGAGTTAACGGGAGTTACCCGTGGGGGTCCCTAAGGGAGTCCCGAGTGGTGCTGGGGTGACTGAGAGAGTTTTACACCTATGAAGCCCGAAACTGTCCCCAACGCCATAGGCCCTGAAAGGGAACTGCAGAGACACCAAAAGCATGATTCCTACCACAGGTAAGGTAGGTCCGAGGTGGTTGTCATGGGTAGTGCCCATTGAATTACTTCCGGACTACTGTACCCCATGGAAGACACCGGAAGCCTGCCACTCGTAAATAGTAGATAGATAAACCCCTTGCGGTATCTTCTGCAGCCAAGTAGAGATCAATGCATATGGGTAGGGTGTCCTAGATAGTATGGTTCGTCAGGTGTCTTGACGGTTAGCCAGTGGGCAGACACCGACGTGTAGAAGTTTTCACTCCGGTGGACAAAAGCGGTATTACACATAAGACTGACTGGCATGGGGTAATGGGCATGTCACATGATCATTGGCAAAAGGTCATGTGTTCGATCCCAGGGCCCGTCGGAGTATTTGGAGAATGAGTAAATTCCTACCAATACAATGCCGGCACCAAAGCCGTATTCACGCCACCACCGAAGGCCGTCCAGGGTGGGGTTTTGGCTGAGTCTTCAAGAGAAGACTCTCGGCTATCCTGACTAGGTTGAACGAACTAAATCTCTCCGTTGGTTGTGGAGATAAACGCATGCAAAGATCCTTCAGCTGCACCAACGCATGGATGCCAACCGGGGGGAGGTAGGCTACTCTGACAGGAGTCCCCGTCTGCCATGCGGGCAGCAAGAGCGAATTTCAAGGCTGTTGGTAGAGGAATGCAGAGGAAAATCCTGATGAGGGAACAACGCCCAAGAGACGATCATTCACCCACACACGAAAAGTATGACAAGGTAGAGTAGGATGAGGGCCTACCGCGTGAAGTGATCAACTGTAACGTTTTCAGGCCAGGCCCTAGTCACGTAGCGGTACGATGGGAGCAGATGGCTGCATGGTCAACACGAAACGAGCGCTGCTTGCTAAAGGAGGCTTCGAACCGGGTGTAATAGGAGATCAAAGAAGTAACTGTTCAACCAAGTATATTTTAAGAATACTGTCTGTTGAAGTCTGCTGTTTCCATTGCAGAAATCAGCGGTCTTTAAATGCAGCATATCGCCTATCTCCAGTATGAGCGATATTGCAAAACAATGTGTGTATCAACCGATAGCACACGAAACAATTCACGTATCAACCCATACTGTGAAACCAAACATAAAACAATGTGTGTATCAAACAATAGCACACGAAACAATACAAGTATCAAAGGATACTGTGAAACCAAACATAAAACAACCTAGTACCCGTACCGGTTACACTCCCAAAATGAAATAACAATTGCACCAAATAAAACAACCTAAGGAAATCTTAATAGCCGGTAACTCCACTATTCTCCTGAAAGTCTACCGAGGACCCATCCTCATCGTCATCGCTATCGTGCAGCAATCTCAAGTCGTCCTGCAACATCCATTCCGCACCTTCCAACCATCTTTCCAGACCTTCCTCACATGGGGCTCCGCACACAAAGCAACCTGACTCCCAGTAGTGTGGCAGGTCTACAAAATTCCGAACTATTTGGTCCTCCCATTCCTCCGTCTCGACACCGATTCGTCCGCAATCCTCGCAGTGATCAATGCAGAATATTTTCCAGTATGTGCTTTCTTGTATGATCTCTTGGTATAGCAGGTACCCCACAATGAGGTCTTGTCCCTTTATGCTGACTTCTGCGTAGGTTGACATTTTGTTTCTTTTCGCGTAAGGGTAAGTTGTAATAGGGTGAAGGTTTTTGTAAGAGGTTAAAGGTTTGGAGGTCGGGTAGTGTGATCTATTTTCTTTGGCGGTTTAGAGGGCTGGTGGCCGGTATTTATGTTTCGGTGGTGACCTCGCTTAGGTGTTGGCCTCACTTAGGTGTTGGCCTCGCTTAGGTCTTTATGGGAAGGGGTTACTGCTTAATTTCGGTTTCTTCTGTCTCCATGCAACCATCACATTTTTCTGTGCTCAGGTAGCAGCCGCTACCGAAGCAGAAAACATCTGATACTGATTCTCCTCACATTCGTCCTGTCGATTCTGTTGTTATTTCTGAGGATTTGTTGCAGATGTGTATGAATAGTCGGTGTGTAAGGTATCGTCTAGGGATAATATTACGGTTCACCAACAGTCCCATTAGCTGATGGCACAGTCTCCAAGGCACTTGCTCATAGTTTGACATCCTAAGGCTATTGGATGGAGTGTTTTTTCCTTTTCGCTACTGCCAGTACTCCGGCTCGGCCAGCCGGGCTAGGTATGCTGCTTCATCTTCCATTACCTAATTTTCATCTTCGCTGATTTTGAAACCGCGCTCAAAGTGGGCTGACCAAAATCCGTCCTGTATCCCTTGGTCCCTGTCCGGGCGCAGGTGTTGGATTTCTGGTAGGGTTGGGCTCTACGCCACTGTCACCTGGTTTATCATAAGGGGTAGCTCGTCCTTCGGTTTGTTGTCTTCCCACCATTGATTAAGCGCTTCCAGCGCATTTTCCAATCCCTCAAGGGGTTCCCAGCTATTTTCTGTTTCTGGGTACCCCAACCATTTCACTAGGAATTGGTCACGCTCATATCGTCTTCTGTGGTCTCGTATGGTTTCCACTTCCTATTCCAGTTTCTCGTTTACCACAAGTGGGGGTGGTTTTGCATGGCTCCGGGCAGGGAAGAAGACATCATCGTTAGGGCGGTATCTTTTCACGGTGGATGCATAGAATGTCACTTCTCGGTTTCTATACATTCTGCCATCCATTTCTACCGCCTAATTTTGTGTGTACTCATCGTATCCGATTATCTTGAATGGTCCACGCCAGCGCGGTTGCAATTTCTCGCTACGTCCCGATTCTGTTGCGCATAAACCTTCGTATACCAGTAACAGATTACCCTTTCCTATTGGTGCATGGTGTCTGCGTCGTTTCGCTGCTGTTCTCGTGCTTCTAAATCGTGCCATCTTAATCGCATTGCATGCCGCATTCTGGATTGCTTGGTGCCTGTTTAGTAATGCATCGGCAGCCGGTACTGCGGAGTTCTTGAAGTTTGCTAGGAGCAGTAGTGGGTAATTCTTTCCGAAAATGGCTTTATATGGTGACATACTGCGAGTTTCTGACCATCCCGCATTCAGGTATGCTGCTGTCTCTCGTATGGCACCAAACCAATTGTTTTGTCTGGCGTTGACTAGGTTTCGCAGAGCTGTCTTCAATTCTCGAATTTTCCTTTCAACCTGTCCATTCGTTTCGTGATGGCCTAATACCGCCTTGATATGTTCAATGCCTAACGATCGACACTGTTGTCTCCACACATGTGACTCAAATCTTGGGTCCGCATCGCTTACTGGAGATGTTGGGTAGCCATGGGGTGTAAATATTTTGTTACGTAGAAGTTCCCAGCTTGTTATGCTGTTACTAGCTTTGTTTTAGGTATAAGCTACATGAATCCTGAAAACCTATCCATCGCAACTAGGATCGTGTCGTATCCCCATAAATTGTGGAAGGGTCCCGCAAAGTCAATGGCTATTGATTTGAAGATTTCCGATGGCAGAGTAATTGTCTCAGCCTTTCCTTCTGGCAATTTTGTAGGCTCCTTATTTATCTTGCATGTGTGGCACTGGGTCACATACGCTCTAAAGTCCTTCCGCATTTCAGGCCAAAATAGGTACTCCATTGCGTACCGTAAGTTTCGTTCAACACTGTGGTGGCCTTTGTTGTGAATTTCGCTAATGACATATTCTCTTAAGGTCGTATTTCCGTATGCAGGGCCTTTCAGGACATACAGGCAGTCTTCCCCGTATCTGGTTTTTGCGCATAGCATTCCATTTGCAACATTGTAAGAGGACCAGCCTCCTATAGAGTGCATATTCTCATTTACCTTCTTCCAAATTGGTTCTTTCCGGTATGCTGCTACCATGTGTGCTCGCAATGTTGTGATCATTTCATTGACTTTTTGTAAGATGTCGCGTTCGTCTTCTATCTCGCTTCGTCTGGTTGCCTCAGGTAGGTCTTCCTACTCGTTGTCTTCTAAGACATCGTAAAGCCCATGCCAATATTCTGTTATTGTTGGGGGCATTACTGAGACTATCGTCTCATTGATAAGGCTTTCTAGACGTTCCGCTCGTCTAATCGGTGGTGGGCTATCAGGTTCTGGCATTCGGAATGCCACTATTGTCTCAGTCGTAAGGTTTTCTATTGGTTCCGGCTCCGGCATCTGAAATGCCGGAGCTTCCGGGTTTAGCAGTGCTGGAATTGCATAAGACCTGGGCGTCGGCTGGGCAAGGGTAGACAGTCCTTCTCACGCAATAATTGGTCTTCCGCTGGTGGTTTGTTGCCATTCCCAGTCCTTAATTTCGCGGGACTCCGGAGGGCTCAGGTCGATTTCTGTACTTCGGGGGCTCAGTCCTTCACTAAGTGGGTATGCGGTCGCTTTTCCTCGTCGTCTAGGGTGGTGGTTCATGAATTTGATCTCAGTTTGATGATATGGTCAATGATCCACGTAACAGTGTGAGTAGTGTAAGGCGCTATGTTGCAGTTCTTCGGGTGGCGCACTTCGCAGGGTACACTGGTTACCCCAATCGTTTTCTGCAGTGATTGAGCAGGGGCTTTCGGCGGGTACAGGGGCCTCGTTGGGGTACTTAGTATAGGAGAAAGGAGGGAAAGTAGGGGAGAACTCATGTGTGGGCTCCATTGTGTTTGATTCTTGATCGTAGACCGTGTTATCCGAGATGTCATCCGATTCCTTCGTATAATCGTGGACATAGAGTGGATTCAAGTCTGATTCTCCCTCTTATATCTGGGAAAGGGCATCAGCTAAATAGTTCGTGCTTCCCGGTGCGTAGACTATTTTTGCGTCGTGTTTTCCCAAGGCACTTAGCCATCTCACCTGCTTCCTGCTAGGGTTCTTTGCCATTCGCAGGTGTGTTAAGGGTTGGTGGTCTGTGACTATCGTGAAGGGGTTTCCCATTAGTACATTGCGGAACCGATTAAGCGCTTTCACTATTGCTAAGGCCTCTTTATCGGTGGTCCCATAGTTCATTTGAGGGTTGGCGAACGTTCTGCTGTGTAACGCAGCTGGTCGTGCCGCCTCATAAGTCGGTCCCTGTCCCACCCATGCTCCAACTCTTAAATCTGAGGTGTCTGTGACCAACCAAACTGGTTCCTCACTCCGTATGTCTATTTGTCGCATGACTTGGTGATCGATAATTCGCTTTCGGACCATATTAAATGCGGTCTCGTCGGTCGTTGTCTATCAGAATTCGGTATTTCCTGTTAAGTCGGTGAGCGGTCCCGTCAACATAGCATGGTGTGGGAGAAACTGGGCCACATAGTTCACTATTCCTAGGAATCGTTGCAATTCCTTCTTGTTTTTTGGTGTTTCCCATTCTGCAATGGATGATATTTTCTGGGGGGAGGCATGGATCCCCTTGTTGTCCAATATGTGTCCTAATACTTCCAATTTGTTCGCAAAAAGTACTGATTTCCTTTTGCTCGCGTAGAATTTTGCTTTTCTGAGTCGATCACATACTTGGCATATGTGTTGTTCGTGTTCCTCTGATGTGTCTGAAAATATGAGAATATTATCAATGTATACCCATACAAAATGATGTAAATATTCGCTTAGGAGGTCCTCCATTATTCGCATAAATGTCGCTGGTGCATTCATGTCTCCTTGGAGCAGTACTTTGCTCACAAATCCTCCGAAGGGGGTTTTGAATGAGTTGAACTTAACACTGTCCTTGTCCACGGGTGTTTGGAAGTATGCATCGCTTAGGTCGATCTTACTCCTGAATTTTGCTTGTCCTATTCGGTTAAGGATCTGCTATTGGTTTGGAATTGATGGACTATCCATGAGCATGTTATCGTTTCTCACTTTCAGGTCCACCAGGGGGCGGATCCTTCCATCTGACTTTGATTGTACAAACATAGGCGCCACTCCAGGTACCTCTTGTCCTACAATCACTCCACTTCGTAATTTCTCGTTTATCCAGTTCATGAGTTTTTCCTTGTCGGCTTCTGGGATCAACTATGTTGGTTGGTTTCGTAGGTCAATTGGATCCTTTAACCAAATGTGGTGGCTAATCTTGCGTACTGGGGGTAGCGTTTCAGGGACTTTGTCAGGGAATACATCCTTGTATTCTCCCCACAATGTTTTTGTGGTGGTGTCTGACACAGGGGCTCGGAATTCCCCACTTGTTGGTTTGCATAGCATATGTAGTTTGTCATCGGGAAATTCCACCGCAGTATCCCTACACCTGATAAGAGCATTATGTCTTTTCAGGAATGGCATTCCAATCAGGGCGTCGTACTTTCCCAAGTTCCCTACCAACATCTCCTGATTTGTCTATTTCTTTTTTCCGATTCCTATGGTCAGTCCACATTTCTTGTGGCTTGAAGAGCGGGATCCTTTCATAGCCATATTGACTGTTGTTGGTTGGGGTAGAGACTCTGTAGGGATGCCATGGGTAGAGATAAAGGTGGTGCTAATTATGTCACAGCCGATTGTTCCAGTGTCGAATAGTACCTTTGCTGGGTGGTCTTCTGTGTGAATCGTTCCTTCAAAAGCGTCACGGGGCCTTATTGCCAACGTTGGTTGCGTTCGTAGGCTTTCCATTTCCCCTGAGTTAATTTCCACTTCGTCATATTCACTTGCTTCCATGTGGTTTGTGCTAGCCTCTCACTTAGCAGCCTTTGCTTTTCCTTTTTTGGAATAGCAATCTTTTGCGTAGTGCCCCTTTTCCCCGCATTTGAAACATCTGCGCTCCTCGTATCGTTTCCGCTTCTTGTCTTTCTTGTCCTTTGAATTCTTGCATTATGCTTTATCCTTTTTTGTATTATCCAGCGATGGTGATCCCTTGCTATTTCTTTCCTCTGGTATGTGGGTTCGGTAGACTCCTGTTTCATAAAGGATAGCATCCTTCTGTTCGGCCCGCTTGACTATCTTGTCAAAGGAATCACCATCCTCCTCCATGGGTCCTACCTCCTGGCGTAGTCTGGGATGCATTTCTTCATACAATCTGTGTCACAGCGTATACTGAGACACTCTCCCAGTAGGCAATCGTCCATGATACATCAAGAGATCCGTCGCGACCAGGGTTATTCTTTCTGCTTTGCCATTTCTTGCTGGCTCAATGTCCTTGAACCTTTTGTATAGTTCTTCCGTGTTTCACGAGGATTGGAATCTCTCTCTCAAGTCCTTTATCAGGGTCATTCCAGGGATTTTTTCCCCACCCTCAGAGTGGTACATTGCTTGGTGGTATGCTTCTTCTGCCTTTCCGGTGCAGAAGCTTCCAAAGTATGCTCCTCTTCCTTCCTGGCTTTTGTCCACTCCATGTAGGGCCAGGTATTGAGAGGTTGTTATAACCCACCGATCAAATACTTCAGGTTTTAAGTCGTCCCTTTCGCCTGAGAACGAGGGTGGCACCGGAAGTTTGATTTTAGGTCCTGTTCCCCCAGCCCCTGGGCCGGGCGGTCCGGCGGATTCACCTTCGGACATTGCGTGTTCGGACTCTTCATTACTCGAACTGCGGTCTGAGGAGCTTTCTGGAGAGTCGCTAGGGAATTCGTCTGGTGGCTGCCTTACTACCGAGTGATCTGATGCTTCTTCGTCATCTTCTTCCTTCTTAGATATCCCGACAGGTATGCTATCTTTCTTTAGTGGTTGCGCTAGTGCCTTTCCTTTGCTGGGGCTGAGGGGAAATAGCCCAGGAAGTATAGTTCCTGCCTTTACTCATTCTTCAGTCCATTCACTAAAGGTCTGCTTGGCCAGTCTCGCTCTAGCTGGCTTTCTGCTTCCTCTATCGAGAATTCGTACTTTGGCCCTTTCAGTTTCTTGGGTTGCCTTTTCTTGGTAAGGCCTTCTCGTGGGACCTGCTTCCCACTTCGAGTCTCCAGTGACTCAATGGTGTCGTGTTGGCGGAGCCAAACCCTTTGTGGTTCTGCCGCTCCCCGATGCTAGCTTCGCTGTTGGACCTTTCGTAGGTTGATCAGACCAGGTCCCTGCAGGTTTCTTAACCACTTGCTAAGGTTAAAAAAATGTACCATGTTTGGGCCAGGCCCTAGTCACGTAGCAGTGCGATATGGACAGATGGCTTCGCAGTCAACACAAAATGAGCGCTACTTGCTAAAGGAGGCTTTGAACCGGTGTAAGAGAAGATCAAAGAAGTAACCATTCAACCAAGTATATTTTAAGAATACTGTTTGTCGAAGTCTGCTGTTTCCATCACGGAAATCAGCGGTCTTTGAATACAGCATATCGCCTATCTCCAGTATGAGCGATATTGCAAAACAATTTGTGTATCAACTGATAGCACGTGAAATAATTCACGTATCAACCGATACTTTGAAACAAAACATAAAACAATATGTCTATCAAACAATGGCACACGAAACAATACAAGTATCAAACGATACTGTGAAACCAAACATAAAACAACCTAGTACCTGTACTGGTTACATCAGCCCTGAGTGCAATGAGGCCCAACTGCCATTGGTGCGATAAGATAGGAACATGCTTCCTGCGGGTTGAGGCAGATGGATGGGAAATCCACCCGCATTGATAAGTTTGTCACCAGAGCTGATCACTCCATATGCAGAGAAAGGACCAGTAACCGCTTGCCACGGTGCCGGGATTCAAGTGGCTATGATTAGTACCGATATAGCGAGGAGAGGGGTAAGACAACCTCCCCACTGTTTGAGGAAATCAGAGTCAAGCGGGGTGAAGGTTTTCAGGGTCTACGAAGTTTGCACAGAGGAAAAGCGAGTGGGATAGGTAGGCTGCGAACACCCAGACGCGGAATATAAATATCGAGGTGCCTCCCACGCTTTATAGATCATCAGCGATGGAGAAGAGAGCTTATCAATATATTCATTCTACGATACACTTTTACGCTTCCGGTTGACACCTTAAGTGACCCTTCCCAGAAATCACTTCCTCACGTATCGGGCCTTAGTCCACACTCGCTTGTCCTTAGAGTCAGCTACCGCCTAACATTATACTGATATCTTCCATACTACTAAGGCTCACAACCACCTCTTTCAATGAGCCTGAAGGGCTGGTTATCAAAAGCCCTCAACCATCTATCTCAACTTTACCTCCAACGAAACCCACACATCTACGAGATCAAGTTTGATCTTACCATAAGTGAAGTCTTTGACGACGAGAACGTTCCCTTCTGGTTCACTGATCACGGGATCAAGTGGGCCCTTAAACACCCCACAGTCATAGAAAGAAGAAGGATGATGTCGCAACCAAGTATCGAAGAAGGGTCAGAAGACTCTAGCGACACAGACATGCTGTGTGCTGAGAGACTGCAGCAGCTAATCTCCGCATAGGGACCGGGCCAAGATAGCCCCTATCCACTCCCACCAGCAGCTCCAGGAGGTGACCTACCACCACTACGGCTAGGTTCCACACCCGCACCAAGGAACCTGTCGGGGCCATCAGTGCCCCGAGGCCCAACTCAAAGCGTCGCAAAAAGATGAAGCGGGCAGAGGTCATACTCTGGAACCCCAACCCCCTCAGGTGCTACCGACTTCGGCTCCTTCACCACATACATTGGAACACTGATCAGCCTGTTGGACCGCAGCGTTACCCAAACCCAGAACGACCAGCGGGTCGCCTATGGGACCCTATCTGACGATGGGAAAGAGACAGCAGAAGGTCTTGCTCAAGTAAGAGAGCGACTTCTGAATGGGGAGAAGCTGGTTGGAGAGAAATTGGCGCTCTGACAAAATAAGAGTAGGAAACTCGAGGGGGAGGTAGTGGCCGAGATCACCGGATTCAAAGGGGTGATCGAAGCAGCACTCGCTTGCATGCACGAGCGATGGGAACAGCAAGTGGCGGTCAGTGGACAGCTGCACCAGGACCTGGGATGCACCATCCAAGAATTGGGGAGTAGAGACCAAGAGCTCTATACAGGCCTGGATAGACTGCGGAAGGGGTTAGATGAGGAACGGTGACATTGGGGAACCCGCGAGTTGCAGTTTATTACCGAACTACAGATGCTCGATAAGAAGGTAACAACAGGGCTTAGAGACATGCAACAGAACATGACCCAGATGTTTGCCCAATCAATGAGGGAAATGACGGCGCTAGTGCAAACAGCGTTAGGATCGCATCAGGGGGGATCTACCCATGATGGCGAAACCGGGCGAGGAAGATCAGAGCCATCCCAACAAGACAAGAGAAAGCAACCCACGGAACGAGACACCAGGCCAGAGACCATACAGAGTGGCCAAGAAAGAACCACGGCACCTCCAAATGTGGCGGGAGGAGGAGGCGACCCAGACCCGGAGGACAACGGGTCGGATAACGGAGGAGAAGGACCAAGCTGCTGGCCAAGGGCAGTGCCCTTAGGAAGGCCACGGACGGCTAAGGAAGAGGAGGAACATCAGATGATGTTGTAGTTAGCTAAGGAGTTGGCCCAACAAACTGCTTTACATCAGAAGAAGCCCGCAGAGCCTCCATTCGTGTACGAAGCCAAATCCTACCAGGATATAAAGACCTGTCTGCATGCGTGCCAGCACTACTTTAGCCAAAATCCCATGCCGCGGATGGAGGATAAAGATAGGATTATCTACGCCTTGGGAAGGACGAAGGTTGCCGATGTAACACCCTTCAGCAATTGGTATAGGAAGAGCATGGAAGGGCTCGAAGGGTATACCACTCAGCCTAAATTGCTGAGGTGGGAACTGTTTCCGCACGAGATCATCGTACGATTCTCACCGATCGATGAGGACCGGAAGGCTTTGGCACCAATGGGAAGGATCAAGTACGAGAAGCAGATGGACAAGTACCTTCTCCAGATGGACAACTTGAACATCAAAGCCAAGCTTCTAGGAATGGCGTGGAGGAAGATAGTGAAGGACCGACTACCGGAGGCAATACTGAGAGGGTTGTCTCATAAGCGATACGACAGCGACACCGAATGGCTGGAGCACCTTCGCCCAGTCGGAAACCAGGAGGAGGCTTTCCTCGACAGCGAACAGCAACAATGAGACAATCCGTCACGCTAGTCGAGTTCTTCCGGGCCACTGAAACGATGCTGGGAGGACCGTGAAAAGGAGCCAAAGCTGGAAAAGGAAGAAGGGTGACCTAGCAAGTTCCAGAGGAAGATGGCACCAGGGAACTTCAAGTCGGCAAGGTTCGCCCAAACCAACAAATTGACCAAGACCCCCGGGGTAGAGCATACAGACTGGAAGAAAGCTCGCAAGGGAATACCCCAAAACTTGGTCGACCAACGCCGGGAAAATAAAAGCTGCACCTGGTGCGGACTTACCAACCACATGTGGGGAGCTTGTAGGAAGGGAGCTGTTGTCACAACGATAGGACAGCGGAAAGCAGCGAAGTTTAGGCCCCAAAACATGGAGGTTCGGAATACCGTCCCAAGGCCAGCAGTGAACCAAACCCATGTGCGTCCAGCACCTAGACTTTAGGAGTTGTCGGATCAAGAAGGGGGATAGATTGGACAACCGGGAGCCCTGTATAAAAACCACGACCTACGTTCCGAGCTAGGGCAATGGCTTAGTCAAGAATGTCGACGAACAGCACTGACTGGGTTCTGAGAGTGGGCAGGGACAGAAGTGTGAAAGGCATAAAAAAGCTTGTACAATGTAGAAAGTTAACCCATCTCAGTGGGATGAAATCGAGAATGACCGCCGACCTGGACATGGGATTGCAAGACTTTATATTCCTCCCTGGGTAGAGAAGGTTCAAACCCGACACGCATGAAAAGGGGACTGTTATGGGGGGCAGCTCAGGGCGCCCTAACTCTTTGCTCCAAAGGTCATACACGGGAAATGAGTCAGGATAGCGCAGGACTGCCTGAAGGGGCTTCCCCAGTCCTAGGATGGCACCACCGGTGACGGCAAGTGGGTAGGCTGCAGGGTGCTAGGCGAGATTAAGGACAGTGTGCTCACCTTAAATCGTACGCGACAGCAGGAATCAAATACCTAAGGCTGGGTTAGACAGGTCGCTCCCTCATCTATGCACTGGTGGCATAGACCGGTATGATTAAATATCGTCATTGAGGGGAAAGAAGATAAGAAAAAAGCCGCGCACCAAAGGGACCGAGTTTGTCTGAGGAGGCCTGAATGGCCGAAACTGTGCAGGTACAATAACAAACACCCAAGATTATTGAATGCCCCAAAAATGTCCAGCAAACGAAGACAGGGTAACCCTACGGGGGAGCCAAAATGACAGAAGACTCAGGTCCCAACACCTAGCCATTACGAGTGTCCACAAGGTACAGGCCACCTAAGAATACAAGGGGAGCGAGTACCGATTCGCGTGTTATTAGACTCGGGCTCGGAGATCTTGGTCATACGAGATACACTAGTCCAAAAACTGGGGCTAGCAACGATAAGGCGAGATGCGCTAGTTAGTATAACTGGGTTTGACGGTACACAGTCCCAGAATGCCGGAAGGTGCTATACGACCCCTATCATGCTAGAAATTGGGACTAACTGATGTTGTTCGGAAATTACCTGTGAAGTCATGAGCCAGGAGATTTATGACTTGATAATACCATTTGGTTGGTAGCACCGCCAAGATCCCCTATCATTCATTGATGACGCAAGCAGTTGGGCGTTCTAGGTGGAGCAGTGTAAGGAACACCTGGAACCCGAAGATCAGGGAATCTGCATTGAGTGGGACGAGACAGTAGCCTCGCACCCTGCAGCCAGATACGTGGGCCGAATCGCAGGCCGAGAAGACCCCGAGGCAGTAGTGATAGAGACTCCGCCAAAACCCTACTGGGAGTACACCGATCTCTTCCTGCCTCAGGCAGCGGAATGGCTCCCAAATCACAATACCTTCGATCATGAGATCAAGGTAGTTAAAGGCGAGAGGCCCCATGGGGGCCAATATACCCGTTGTCTGAAAAAGAACTACGGGCATTGCGAGAATACCTGGACAAAATGCTGTGCAAGGGAAAGATAACCCCAAGCCAGTCACCTGCAGGTCCACCAATACTGTTTGTGCCAAAACCTGATGGACAGCTGAGACTATGTGTGAACTACTGCGGGCTGAACAAGGTTACTATCACCAACAAGTACCCGCTGCCACTCATGAGTGAACTCAGAGACCGAGCAGTCGGGTCGCGTATCTTTACCAAGTTGGACCTAAAGGATGGGTACCACCTGATACGCATAAAAAAGGGGGATGAATGGAAGATGGCCTTCCGTACTCGGTACGGTCATTATGAATATCGGGTGATGCCGTTCGGGCTAGTAAACGTGCCCGCCACTTTCTAAGACATGATGCGTGTAGTCCTGAGGAGATTGCGGAACTTGGGAGTAGTCGTATACATAGACCACATGCTAATTTACTCCAAGACTCAGGAGGACCAGGTCAAGTTGGTAAAGGAGGTATTAACCGAGTTGTGGAAGTACCGCTTAGCAGTGTCTATCACTAAATCAGTATTCCACACCAAAACGCTGGAGTTTCTGGTATACATAGTGAAGGCAGATGGGATCACCATGAGTGCTTGAAAGGTCAAAGCAGTAAGGGAATGGAAGAGACCTGAGTCCATAAAGGACATACAAATCTTTATGGGATTTGCAAATTTCTACTGGAGATTTATCAAGAATTTCTCAGGAACTGGTAAACCCATAACCGAGTTGTTAAAATGCAACCCCAAGGGATATGTCTAGGGAAAGGAGCAGGAGGAGGCTTTCGAATTCCTGAAGAAACAGTTCATGACGGCACCTATTCTGGCACATTTCCACCCAGACCAAAACACGGTAGTGGAAACAGACGCAGGCGATTTCGTGCTAGAGTGCATCCTATCGCAATACATCGAAAAAAGACTGCACCCAATAGCATTTCACTCCCGAAAACTCAACTCGGCGGAACGCGACTATGACGTTCAGGATAAAGAGTTGCTTGCCATAGTTGAAGCATTCAAGGAAAGGTGTCACTACCTCGCGGGAAGTAGCAAACCCATCACGGTATTTACGGATCATCAGAATCTATAATACTTCCTCACGACCAAGGCCTGGAGTGCCAGGCAGATAAGGTGGGCACAGAAGTTGGCAGATTTCAACTTCAAAATCGTGTACCAACCTTGGTCGAGGGGCAGGAAACCGGATGCACTAAGCAGGCGGCCGGAGTACCATCCCAGGAGGGAGCTGCGCAAAGCAAGAAGCTCTCAATTTTAAACCCCGCACATTTTAACCAGGTTATGGTTATAGTGGCAGGACGAGAAGAGGAACCTGGTCTAAGTCAGAGGACACCNTATAGTGGCAGGACGAGAAGAGGAACCTGGTCTAAGTCAGAGGACACCTGAACCTGAATAGGCCCGAGCCATGCGGTTACACCCAGAAGCTGGAATTCCAACAAGGGGCTCAAGCGAAGCGGCCGGACATGACATTCAGGCGCTGGAAGAAGTAGTAGTACCCGCTCGTGGACAAGCGACAGCAGCCACCGGAATAGACTTCGCGTTACCAGAGGGAACCTATGGCTGAGTAGCCCCGAGAAGCGGCCTTGCCGTCCATCATGGGATCATGGTGGGGGCAGGAGTTGTTGACGGGGACTACTAAGGTGAGGTAAAGGTATTACTGTTCAATCTAAAGGACCAGGACTACCACGTGGGGAAGAGCGAACAAGTTGCGCAACTCATAATAGAAAGGATTCACGATGGGGAGCTCCACGATATGATGGAGCTGGACAACACCAAGAGGGGCCAGGAAGGATTCGGAAGCACAGGAACCAGTGTGGTCGAAACCCAGACCAAAACCAGTCAACTAAGGCAAGAGAGCGAGCTAAAGCAACACTTCGATGAGTGCAATCAGGGACGACACAAGGCCCTAACGATGGAAGAAACCACGCTAACCAATGCAGTGGTTATCAAGGCAGTGGCACAGACATTTGATGCCCAATTCCTGAGACAGGTGGCAGAGAAGGGAGAGGTAGACCAGGACTGGAAGGTAAGGAGAAAGGAGTTGGAAAGACTCCGAGATGAGGGAAAAGATATGCCGACACACTGGTCCTTGGCGGGTGGCCTCCTGTATTACAAGGGATAGCTATTCATTCCAAAGGACGAGGCCCTGCAAACACTGATTGTTTAGAGCAGCTACAACTCTAAGGTCGCTGGGCATTTCGGCCAGGAAAAGACAGTGGAAATCATAACCAGGGACTTCTACTGGAAAGGTCTCGCAGAATGGGTAAATGACTACGTACGGTCTTGTGATGATAGTCAACACAACAAAGCATTATGGCTTGCAAGATACGCGTTTCTACAGCTATTGGAAATACCCTAGGCGGCGTGGACCTCTCTCTCTACCGACTTCATAACACAGCTACCAAAGTCAGAAGAGAAGACTCAGATCATGGTGGTAGTCGACCGTTTCACCAAGATGGCCCACTTCATAGGGCTTAGGGAAAAGGCAACGGCAAAGGATGTAGCCCAGGTGTTCCTCTGGGAAATATGGAAACTACATGGGCTACCCACGGAAATCATCTCGCATATGGACCCGAAGTTCGCGCGAGAATTTTCGGAATCCCTCTGCAAACTCTTAGACATTAAGCAAAAGATGTCAACGGCATACTATCCTCAAACAGACGGACAAACTGAGAGAACCAACCAAGTGCTGGAAGGCTATCTCTGTAACCGGTACGGGTTACTAGGATTTTATGTTTGGTTTTCACAGTATCGTTTGATACTTGTATTGTTTCGTGTGCTATCGGTTGATACACACATTGTTTTATGTTTGGTTTTCACAGTATCGTTTGATACTTGTATTGTTTCGTGTGCTATCGGTTGATACACACATTGTTTTATGTTTGGGTTTCACAGTATCGTTTGATACTTGTAT
>PYWC01000028.1:722202-736721 GCA_003182015.1 Tuber magnatum | reverse complement strand
ATAAGCGATATGCTGTATTTAAAGACCGCTGATTCCCGCGATGGAAACAGCAGACTTCGACAGATAGTATTCTTAAATATACTTGGTTGAACGGTTACTTCCTTGATCTCCTATTACACCCCGTTCGAAGCCTCCTTTAGCAAGCAGCGCTCGCTTCGTGTTGATCGCGAAACCATCTGCTCCTATCGTACCGCTACGTGACTAGGGCCTAGCCCGAACACGTTACAATCTCCAAAGCTTCGTCAACTACGATCAGGATGACTAGCACCAACTGCTCCCATTAGCGGAGCATGCCTACAATAATTCCGTTACGAGTGCGCATGGACTCACTCCGTTCTACGCAAACTAGGGATACCACCCATAGACGGAGTGGGTGAAGGAGTGAGAAGCTCGAAATCCAGGAGCCACCATGTATGTGCACTAGATGAAGGAGATACATGGACAGGCGATGGCCACCTTGAAGGCAACCAGTGAAGCAATGGGACGGTACTATGACAAGAAAGTAAGACCACAACCAAAGTTTCAGACAGGGGACTTGGTGATGCTTGACGCCAAGAACATTCATACCAAACGACCCTCCAAAAAGCTTAGCCCAAAACCATATGGGCCCTTCAAAATCCTGGAGCAGCGGGGCGACCGAGCATTCAAGCTGGAAATCTCGGAACACTGGAAAATCCACCCCGTCTTCTATGTATCATTGTTAGAGCCTTATCAGACGTCCATTCGACCGGCTCGGGAACAACCTCACAGAGCGCCAGAGGAGATAGATGGTGACTTGGGATGGGAGGTTGAAAAGATAGTCAAAAGCGAGGTTATTTCATACTCTCACAGGGTTCACGGACGCATGAGGAGGATCCATGAACTTAGGTACTTTGTGAAGTAGCGGGGGTGCTCGAAGGATGAAAACACCTGGGAGCCATCGGAACATTTGGGGCATGTGGCGGAGCTGGTAGAAGGGTTCCACAGAGAGAACACGGAGATGCTGCGGATATGGACAAAGGATAACAAGGAAAGGTTTTCCTAGGCGTGGCCAAGTAAACGCGCACAGGTTTTTCACCCTATCTTGCTGAGTCCTTAAAGAAATTTAATTTGTACACTATTAGAAAGATAGGGTTTTAGAGATTCGGGCCGAACTCAGAGAGGGGAGCTCGTGTTACACATAAGACGAACTAGCATAGCGTAATGGGCATGTCATATGATCATTGGCAAAAGGTCACGTGTTCGATCCCAGGGCCCGTCCGAGTATGTGGAGAATGTGTTAATTTCTACCAATACAACGCCAGCACGAAACCCGCTTTCACGCCACCACCGAAGGTGGCTGACCAAGGGGTTTCCACTCAGTCTTCAAGAGAGGACTCGGGGCTATCCTGACAAGGTTAAACGAAGTAAATCAGTCTATTGGTTGTGGAGATAAACGCGTGCAAAGATCTCTCAGCTGTGCCAATGGATGGATGCCAACCGGAGGGAGGTTGGCTGCTCTGATAGGAGTCTCCGGCTACCATGCGGGCAGGAAGACCGAATTTCAAGTCCGTTGGTGGAGGAATGCAGAGGAAAATCCTGATGAGAGATCGACGCCCAAGAGACGATCGTCCACCCACACCCCCAAGGCATGCCAAGGTAGAGTCAGATGAGGGCCTACCGCGTGAAGAGATCAACCCTGAGCGCAACGAGGCCTAACCGCCATTGGTGCGATAAGATAGGAACATGCTTCCTGCGGATTGAGGCAGACGGATGGGAAATCCACCCGCATTGATAAGTCTGTCACCGGAGCTGATCACTCCGTATGTAGAGAAAGAACCAGTAACCGCTTACCAGGGTAAAGGGGTTCAAGTAGCTATGATTAGCACCGATGCAGCGAGGAGAGGGGTAAGACACCCTCCCTGCTGTTTGAGGAAATCAGAGTCAAGCGGGGTAAAGGTTTTCAGGGTCTACAAAGTTCACACGGAGTAAAAGTGGGAGGGATAGATAGGTCGCGAACACCCAGACACGGAATATAAATATCTAGGTGCCTCCCACGCTTTATAGATCATCAGCGACGGAGAAGAGATCTTATCAATATATTCGTTCTATGATACATTTTTTCTTTTTCTTTTGTCATTCTAAGTGAGCCTTCCTAGAAATCACTTCGTCACGTATTGGGCGTTAGTCCAGACTTGCTTGTCCTCAGAGTCGGCTATCACCTAACAAGGGGAATGTACCACAAAAACGCAAACCATATAAGGTGAACGCCGACTTGAGTGTGTCGACACATGCATGCCTGAAGGGTGTGCCAGGAGAGATGTCGGACCACCCTTAGCGGCGAAGGGTGTGCTCGAATAGTTGGAGTAACCTGATGAAGAGGTTTTTGGCATAAGATAAAACTACCTGAAAGTCTGTGTGAGAACTCTCCTACTCCCACAATCAATCCTCTCGAGACCGTAATTGAGTGAAGCATCAGGCTTAATGATATTAAGTTTTACCGTTTACCTCACTCTTACATTGTGTGAACATTTGGCGATAAGTTTGAAGTGTTCAGTGCAGTCGCAACCTGGGGATCCACCTTCTTAGGGGAGCCCCCATTACACAGGTCTTCAAAGATCCTTCTTTGGTAGACTGCACACAACTTCGCAACCGTTTGCCCATAGCATCGGGGCCGCAAGGCGGGGCAGCAAGGCAGGGCTGCAGGGGTATGATATGAATAATGTCTCCAGTTTACAGCTTCTTCGGAGCTGTGTAGCTCGTCCAATAGCATCTCCTAGAACCCCAGATTCCAGTATTATGCATGACTTCGCGTGACAAACATTCTAGTCATTTTTCCCAAACTCCCCAAGGGACTTTGTATTGAAAGGTAGGGTAACCCAGGACTTTGGGCAGGGCAACCCAAGCCCCATAGCATGGTAACCTGATCCTGAGAGTAGAGTAACCTTGTCCAGCGGACAAGATAACTTTTCCCCGTTACTCTGTCTATCCCTTTGCCGGAGATAGACATTTCTGATCTTTTTCCAGTTACCTGTCCTAGCTGAGTAACTGCCCCTTTTGAGGTCCCTAAGTATGCTGACACCACTTCCCGGGTGTACCCAGGTACCTAAGTACCTGGCCAGGTAACTCTGTTCATCTTGAAGCCTGGGCCATTGGGTCTCCATAGGTCACGTACTTACTTGCTTGTTGGTTCCTACCAGTTCACCTCCTGGCTACCTGTATGGGTGAAGGTTCTGACTGCCATAGCTCATGTCTGCTGGGTGGTTACACTCTGTTACCCTGCCCATTCCATCACTGGAGATAGACACCTCTGACCTTTCTCCAGTTACTCAGTTTAGCTGAGTTACTGCCTCTTCAGAGGTCCCTAAGTATACTGACCCCACTCCTGGGTGTAGTCAGGTACCTAAGTATCCTGCCAGCCAACCCTGTTCATCTCGGAGCCTGGGCTATTGGGTTTCCATAGGTCAAGTACTTACTTGCCTGACGGTTCCTACTAGTACACCTCCTGGCTGCATGTATGCGTGTAGGTTTCAGCTACCATTGCTCTTGTCTACTAGGTCATTACAGTCTGCTTCTATCAGTTTGATTCAAAGCAAGGGTCAGTATTACTGATTGTTGATAGGGGGTACCCTTGAGGGGTAAAGGTGTCTCGACCTAGTAGTTTTATTGTTTCTTCTGCTATGACAGTGGTCTTAGTAGGTATAATCCACACATAGCTGCTTAATTGGTCCTCTGCTATAACGGCAAGGTCAACTCCACTTGACTTATTCAAAGATCCCATGAAATCAATGGCTATCGACTCCAACACCTCAGAGGCTGGGTCCAGCATCTGGGTCCTTTCTTCCACTCTGTGTGTTGGTTCCTTGTTTGTCTGGCAGGTATCACATTGCTTTACATAATCAGAAAAGTCCTTCCTTATCTCCAGATAGTAGACATATTTGGTTGCATATCGGGGATTTTATTCTGCACTGTGGTGTCCTTCTCTATGTATTTCAATTATGATGTATTCTCGTAGGGTTTTCTTCTTAAAGACCTGTCCTTTGGGAATGAAGAGGCAGTGTTCCCGATAATAGTTTCTCATATATAGCATTCCATCTGCTATATAGGCTCCTTCCAGTTCTCCTTGGCCAGCATGACTCATAACTTAGGAGTATATGAGTTCATGCTGGTATCCCAATACTATCTGTTATCTGCAAATACTTTGCATCCCACAAGATATATTGTTGATATCCTGTTTATCCGCAATCTGTTCTGACCTGGTTGTGCTCTGTCCTGTATCTTCTTCTTCTTCCCGGATATCATAGAGGATATGGCGGTACACATCTATTGAGGGAAGAACAACTGAGATAATTGGTTCATTGTTGTAGATGTTAAGTGAGGCTCCATACAGAGGCTTTGCTGTAGGTAGTCCCAGTGGGCTGGACAGAGAGGTCACCCTAAGGGTTGCTATTACTAGAATAGCAAGGTGTCACCATGGCTGGGGACCCACAGGAGTTACTGGTCATTGTGTTAGTTTATCAGATAGTGCTGCCACTGCCTGGGACATTGGTTTGTCCCATTCAGAGCCATAGCTAGTACTGCTTCTGGAGAGGAGCTTGTCTTCCCCTATTCCAAGTTGAGGGCAAATGTGCGGTTCTCAGAACTGCATGAAGTATGCTGGGAAGGTAGGTGAGGTTTTCCATGCTATTGAGGCCAGTGCTATAGATGGATTCTCATAGGAGGTAGGGTCAGAGATATCCTTGTCCTCCAGGGTGTGATCGAGGACAAGTGGTGGAGTCTTGTCATCAGTGTCTATATACATGCAGGAGAGTATGTCTCCTAAATGGTTCATTCGCCCTAGGCTGTACACTACCTTCACATCGTATTCCTGTAGTTCACTTGTCCAGTGGGTCCTCCTTTGACCAGGGATCTGGTCAGTCTTCAGGTTTACTAGGGGTTAGTGGTTCATAACAATTGTAAATTTGGAACCCATAAGTATATGGTTGAATGCCTGGCATGCATCGATCACCACTAGTACCTTCTTGTCTGTAGTGCTATGGTTGATCTGCAAATTTGTAAACTTTCAGCTATAGAGTGCTGCGGGGTAAGCTGTTTCATGTATTCGCCCCTGGCCAACCCATGCTCCTACCCCAATGTCCGAGGCATCTGTGATTAGCCATATGGGTTCTTCTGAGTTATAATCCATTGGTCTGATCACCTGTGCTTGTTTGATTGGTTCTTTGATGTTGGCTAATGCTTTATCCTATGTATCTGTCCAAACAAATTCCACCTTCCCAGTTAGGTCTGTAAGAGGTGCCATAACTATGGTATGGTGTGGCAAGAATTGTACGATATAGTTCATCAGACCCAGGAATCGCCGCAGTTCCTTCTGGTTCCTCGGAGTAGCACATTTCTCAGTTGAGGCTAGTTCCCTAGCTGAGGTGTGAATTCCTTTATCATCTATAACATGTCCTAGTACTTCCCATCATTTCACAAATAGGGTGCTCTTCTTTTTGCTGGTATAGAACTTTGCCAGCTGTAATTGCTCACACACACTCCTAATGTGTTGTTTGTGCTCAGTTTTTGTATTAGAATAAATAAGAATAACATCAATATACACCCACATAAAGTAGTATAAAAAGTCACTCAGTGGGTCCTCCATGGTGTGCATGAAGATAGACGGTACATTCATATTACCTTGTAGTATGACCTTGCTCACAAATCCACCAAAGAGGGTTTTAAAGATATTGAACCTCTCACTTCCTGGTTTGACCTGGGTCTGGAAGTAGGTATCCCTAAGGTTTATTTTGCTCTGGAATCCTGCCCTTTCCACAGCATTTAGGATATGTGTCTGATTTGGGATCGACGAGCTATCCATAACTGTGTTATCATTTTGTAGTTTCAAGTCCACTAGTGGTCTGATTCTCCCATTGGTCTTTGGTTGAACAAACATGCGTGCTGCCCCTGGGGACTCAGTCTGGTAGATACCTCTAGTCCTTAACCTTTCATTTATCCAGTTGTACAGTTTTTCTTTGCATGCTTCAGGTATAGTGTAAGTTGGTTGTTTTTGCAAATCTGTTATATCCTTCATACGAATGTGGTAGTTCATCTTTCTCCGCGGTGGCAAAGCCTTCAGAATCCGTTTAGGGAATACATCTGCAAACTCAGTTAGGATTTCCTCCTGTTCAGTTTCACAAATTACTGCTCTGTACTTCGCACTTGTTGGCTTGTATAGCTCTCGGACCCTTTTCTCTGGGAGTTCAATTGCCACTTTACCATATCAGATAACAACCCTGTGCTGGGTTAGGAAAAGCATTCCTATTAATACATCATATTTTGCTAAGTTCCCAACTATTATCCTTCAGTCTGGTAGCCTAGCCAATTTGAGTTCAATAGTTACTTCGCAAATCTTATCACTTGTCGATTATGATCCCTTCATGGCCATATTCACAGTGCCTAGTATTTTCATCAGGTGAGCGGGTATGCCCTGAGTTGTAACAAAGGTGTTACTAATAATGCCTGCACCGACTACACCTATGTCAAATAGCACCCTTGTGCATATGCCATTAATAAAGATGGTTCCTTCCAGAGCACAGCCGGGGTATAGAGTAGGGGCTAGGAGGGTTCGGTAACACTCAATCTTGGTCTCCGCCTTGGCTGAGTTGATTTCTACCTCTTCGAACTCCTTTATTTCAACCTGGTTTACTGAGGTTCTTATTTTAATTTGTCGTTTGCTGGGGCAGTCTCATATCATCTGTCCCTTCTTTCCATATTCAAAGCATTCCCCATTCACCTTTCGCTTCTGTTTGATAGTCCAGGGATCCTTTTCTGGATTGTCTTTGTCATCCTTTCTGGTTGGTGATACTTCTCTTGCTATTTCCATCTCGCTTTACTGTACTTCGTTTGTCATAAGGGCCTGTCTCATGCTAGATGGCATTCTGCCATTCCGCATTCGTAATGATGTCATCTATCTCATCAGCTTCCTGTTCCACTGGTTCTACCACTTGTCTAAGTCGAGTATTCATAGTATTATAGAATCTCTGTTTCAGAATATAGTTGTTGACTGTAAATTCAGGTATCTGTCCTTAGTATATCAGAGGTTCTGTAGCTATCTTTGTAATCCCCTCTGTTCTGCCATTTCATACTTGCTGAATATTTTTGAAAGCTTTGAATGGTTCTTCTCGATTTTGGCTCAACTGGAATCGTTTCTGGTGATATTCCAGTACTGTTTTTCCACTAATATAATTGCCATCATCGTATTCATCCATACCTTACTAGTATGACTCTAATGCAGCTCCTTCGCAGACAGATCCAACATAGAATCCTGTTTCATTCTCAGATGTCTTGATTCCCTGTGTAAGTGGATATTGGTGTATCAAGATTCTCCATTACTTGAATACTTCTACTTTGACATCATCCCCCTTTCCACTAAACCTTTCTAGCAGTGGTAACTTTATCCTTGATTTCTTTCCTGGCTGATCATCAGTGCTACCAGTTAGGGGTACTAGTAGAGGTAGTGGTCCTCCTGAGCTAGATATATTAGATTCGCTCATTTCGCTGTCGCTATCCTCTATCTTCGTAGTGACTCTTCAGTGGTAGCCGGGGTAGTAGAGGTTCTCTAAGTGCTCTGTCTTCCTCCGTACTTCCTAGGAATCCGCTAGGTATCTGTTTTATGTCTTGGACTAATTCTTCCTTATATTTTACTAATGTTCTTGAAGCCTAGTCTTCCTATAGGACCTGTGTCCTACTCCTCATCCTAAGGAGTTCAATGGTGGTTGGTAGTGAAGCTGACCACCCTGAGTTCTACCACTTCCCACTGCTAGCATTTCTTGGTAGACTTCTGTAGGTTGATCAAGCCTTGTTCAGGTACAAAATCCATAAATACTTGCAGAGGTTAAAACAATGTAATATGTTCATACCTAGAGTGCTAATCACGCTTTGTGTATGATAGTAACAAGTGCCCCACTTGTTCGTCAAGAGGCGAGAGCTGTGTAAACTAAAGGAGGCTTCAAAGAAGTATAATAGGAGATCAAGAAGTAACTGTTCAACTAAGTATATTTCAAATACTGTCAGTCGAAGTCTGTTGTTTCCATTGTGGTATCAGTGGTGTTTAAGCTTGGGTGTGGAGTTTTTGGCCACCCCTGGTTTTTAGCCACCTTGGCAACTCATCCAAAGACAAAACTATATTCAATTTACAGTGCCCATTCAAACATGCATTCCTCCATTTGTGCCCGTTCCAAAATTCTAGATGTTCTTAATGCTTCTGCTTCCACTGATGGCTCTTTAGCCTTAGCTCTTGCCCATTTTTCTGTGACCCTTACCTTTTCCTCCTCTGCCGCTATTCTTGCCTGCTCAGCCTCCTCCAGTAACTGTTTGATCGCTTCCATATTCGCAAAGACAGTCTTTGGATCTAAAGCAACTTTCTTCTTCTTCTTGCTTTGTAACTCCTCAACCTGTAGCTGTAGTCGTCGATTGGCAGCTAGGGGCTTAGCCTGTTCACCAGTCATTTTACCAAGAGCTTTGCCAGCGTTTTGCAGGATGGTTCTCTGATCCCTTGTCAACGGTCTGAGGCATTTGGCTGACTCGTATATATCCCGTGGGTGCTTAGGGGTTCAGAGGAGCTGGTTATCGATGATTGCCTATTTGCGCTTTGGTGTAGAAGGTTCCGGCGGTGTGTTTTGGTGTAGTTTGGATGGCCCAGGAGCTGACTATGTCTGCAGAAGAGTGATTTTGTGAATTTGTGAGGAGTCAAGTGTTTTGCTAGAATTCCAAGGAAATATCCTGGCAGTGCAATATCCAGCTCAAAGAGTACGAGGTGTGAATGTTTCTTCACGTGCCTTCTGGTAGGCTTGAAGGAACCGTCATTTCTTGACTGTTGCAGCATTATCAAGATATGCAAGATCTGCAATCTCTTGGTGGTAGTGGAATTTTAATAGAGAGAATGTTCCAAGATCCGGTGACTGTAGCACATGGCTAGAATGCGAAGGAAGATACAATATATCAATATTGTTTTCCTTACAAATACATATAAACTCTATCGTAGCATAACTTCCATGCACATCCAAAATCAAGATGCGATATGCAATGTAGCAATCAGACTTTATCTATACTGTCTCTAGTAAATAAACCTCCTTTGACCAATGTAGTTCAATAGAATTTGAGGTCCAGCCATTCGATGTCATAGTTATTAACCAATCAGGAATGTTTTCTGCTGTAAACCACAAGGTTTGAATATCTTTGCCTTTAAACAACACTAAAGAATGAATGAATGAGCTCAAGCTACTAATATCTTCTACTACAGACACCCATCCCTGGTTCTCTGGAGACTAGATATAGGTTTTCCATTTTCCAGTCCCTTCTAAGACTACCATATTGCTGGAAACACCTAAAGCCGTTCTATACTTGTCCAATTCCATATATCACTTTACTGTGTATTGTGGCGAGTGCGAATTGTATCGAACCATTCGTAGAAGGCTACAAGGTGGTCTGGTTGAGTACCACGAATGTGTACTAATCCAATTAGTTTGCCGATAATGCCAGCAATTTGACAATTCAACCTCATGAATGTAGGAACCCATTTCCTCCGCAATGGTTTCTTGTCTCCTGCAAGCAATAACATAAAACTGGCAATCTCTCTTGTACCGGTGTAACATCCCAGCATGCATGACCTATGGCAGTCAGAACCTATACCCATACAGGTAGCCAGGAGGCGAACTGGTAGGAACTGGCAGTCAAGTAAGTACTTGACCAACAGAGACCCGATAGCCTCGGCTGTGAGATGAACAGAATTAGCTAGCCAGGTACTTAGGTATCTGGGTACACCTAGGAGCAGTGTCAGCATACTTAGGGACCTGTGAAAGTGGCAGTTACTCAGCTAGGCCAGGTAACTGGGGAAAGGTTAGAAGTGTCTATCTCCAGCAACGGAATAGACAGGGTAACAGGGAAAAGTCATCTTGTCCACTGGACAAGATTGCCCTACATTGGGGACCAGGTTACCCTGCTTAAGGTCCTGAGATACCCTACCTTTCAATATGAAGTCCCTCAGGGAGTTTGGGAAAGGTGACCAGAATGTTCGTCATCTGAAGTCATGCATAATACCAGCATCCCAGATTCTCAGGTATCCTATGGGGCAAGCTACACACCTCCGAAGAAGCAGTAAATTGGAGACATTATTCATATCATACTCCTCCGGCCCCACATTGACCCCCGGACATCATGGGCAAACGGTAGTGTAGTTGTGTGGAGTCTAGCAAAGAAGGTTCTTTGGAGACCTGCATGCAATACCTGATACGTTGCTGCTATCCGGTCGACTGTAAGCTGTTTGCAAGATATATAAGGGGGCATAGCATGGAAGGTGGAGTACCTCCTCCAAGTTAATCAGAGTAAAACAGACCAAAACTGGTGCAGTTAACAGGAGTTACCCGTGGGGGTCCCGAAGGTAGTCGCGGGTGGTGCCAGCGTGACTGGGAGAGTATTACACCGACCAAGCCCGAAAGTGTCTCCAACGCAATAGGCTCTGAAAGGGAAGTGCAGAAACACTAAAAGCATGATTTCTACCACAGGTAAGGTAGACCCGAGGTAGTGGTCATAGGTAGCGCCTATTGGGTCAGTCCTGGACCACCATATCCTGTGGAGGACACTGGAAGCCCGAGAATGGTAAATAATGGATAGATGGACCGCTCACGGTAGCTTACGGGGCCGAGTGGAGATCAATGCATATGGGAAGGGTGTTATAGACAGTCCAGTTCATCAGGTGTGTTGACTGTTAGCCACTGGCAAGACGCCGATGTGAAGAAGTTTCCACCCCAGTGAACAAAATGGAGATGCACCGCAGAAACGACAACAGTTTAAGGTGAACGCCGACTAGAGCATGTCGACACATGCATGCCCGAAGAGTGTACCAGGAGACCTGTCAGACCACCCTTAGCAGAGAAGGGTATGCTCGAATAGTAGGAGTAAACTGATGGCGGAGTTTCTGGTATGAGATAAAACACCCTGAAAATCTATACGAGAACTCTCCTACTCCAACAATCAATCCTCTCAAGACCTTAGTTGAGTGCAGCATCAGGCTTACTGATATTAAGTTTTACTGTTTACTTGACTCTTACATCTATGTGAACTTTTAGCTATAAGTTTGAAGTTGTTCAGTGCGGTCCCAACCTTAAGATCCATCTACCTAGGGGTGCCCCCATTATAGTACATTATTGAGCGAGCTTCTCAATTAACACCTCTCCTGATTATTTGTTTCCGTGTAACAGGGGCACTACTAGGAAGATGGATCCTGAGGTTGCGACTGCACCGAACAACTTCAAACTTATTGCCAAAAGTTCACCCCAATGTAAGAGTAAAGTAAACAGTAAAACTTATTATCGTTAAGCCTGATGCTTCACTCAATTAAGGTCTCAAGAGGATTGATTGTTGGAGTAGAAGAGTTCTTGCATAAACTTTCAGGTAGTTTTATCTTATGCCAGAAACTCCCCCATCAGTTTACTCCAACCGTTCGAGCACACCGTTCTCCGCTAAGGGCGGTCCGACACGTGTCTGGGCACACCCTTCAGCCATCCATGTGTCAACACACTCTAGTCGGCGTTCACCTTATGCAGCTAGCGTGTCTGCGGTGCATTTCCATTTTGCCTGCGGGAGTGAAAACCTCTGTGCATCGGCGTTTTGCTAGTGGCTAACAGTCAAGACGCCACATGAACTAGGCTATCTATGACACCTTTCCCATTTGTATTGATCTCTACTTGGCCCCAAAAGCTACCGTGCGCGTTTCATCCGTCTACTATTTACAGTTCTCAGGCTTCCGGTGTCTTCCGCAGGGGATGGTAATCTGGAAGGGGTCCCAGGGGTGCTACCCATGACCACTACCTCGGACCCACCTTACCTGTCGTAGGAATCATGCTTATAGTGTCTCTGCACGTCCCTTTCAGAGCCTACGACGTTGGGGACACTTTCAGGCTTAGTAGGTGTAAAACTCTCGCGGCTGCCCCGGCACCACCCCGGACTACCTGTGGGACCCCTACAGTTAACTCCCGTTAACTCCGCCACCTTTGGTCCGTTTTACCCTGAACAACTTGGAGGAGGTACTCCACCTTCTGCCCTATGCCCCCTTATATATCCTGCGAACAGCTTACAGTCGACCGGATGGCAGTGACGTATACGGTGTGGGAAGCAGGTCTCCAAACCTTCCACTTTGCTAGACTGCACACAACTACCCAACCGTTCGCCCATGACGTCCAGGCCTTAAGGTGGGGCCAGAGGGGTATGATAGGAATAATATCTCCCATTTATAGCTTCTTTGGAGCTGCCTAGCTCGCCCAATAGCATCTCCCAAAACCCTAGATTCCAGTATCATGTGTGGCTTCGCGTGACAAACATTCCCGTCATTTTTCCCAAACCCCCTAATAAAACTTCGTATTGAAAGGTAGGGTAACTCTGGACTTTGGGCATGGTAACGCAAGCTCTACGGCAGGGTAACCTGATCCAAAGGGTAGGGTAACCTTGTCCGGCGGCCAAGATAACTTTTCTCTATTACCCTGTCTATCCCATTGCCGGCGATAGACATACCTGACCTGTCTCCATTTACCCGGCCTAGCTGAGGAACTGCCCCTTCCGAAGTCCCCAAGTACACTGACACCTCTCCCAGGTGTACCCAGGTACCTAAGCGCTTGGGCACCTAATTCTGTTCACTCTCAAAGCCCGGGCCATCGGGACTCTGTAGGTCCAGTCCTCACTTGCCTGCCGGTCCCTACCAGTTTGCCTCCAGGCTACCTGTATCGGTGTAGGTTCCAAATACCATAGCTCATGTGTGCTGGGTCGTTACATTCCAACCTTCGGCACTGAACTTGTGTGAATACTGGTAGCCTTGTTTAGAACAAGTAGCCCAGTGAGGAAAGTGCAATAGCTAGTACCGAACTTTGAACCAAAATGGAATCCAACTCAGATTCAGACCTTGACCTTGACGCGAACTCCGCCAACACATTTCGTCCGCTGGTTTTTGCAGATGTTCATGGTCTTGAATGGGATGGCCACTAGTTAATCATAGCGGCTGCCACTATTTAGTTGCCTGATGAATTTGTTGATCTTCTGATTACAGAGCCTCGCACTTCAGCGCTTTCGTTGTTCCAAGACTCCACTCTTGTTCACAACATGAGCCCTCCACCGCACAGAGGTATCCCCTTTGGTCAATTCCCTTACGAGTTCGTCGAACCTGACATCGTCCATGAGATAGCTAAGCCACTCGACCAAGGCAAGCAAGAAATAAGAAATTGGAACAACCAGCAATAGCAGGTGTTCCGCAAACAGATTACTGTGGCAGCAGTGGAATGGATAAAAGTGTAGCAGGAGGCATACCTGTGCATGCTGAATGATCAGAAGCCACTGAAAGATTGTATGGCAGCGTTGGACAAGGCATTTGCCAGTGGGTATAGTATTGATGCTGAGAATGCTGTGCTGATGATAGAGGCTACGCCCCCACTTCCACTCGTCCATACTAAGCCCAAGAACTTCACGATGGAATTGGCTATGAGAGCTAAAGATGAACAATGGAGGGCGTACCTAAGCCGTGTGGGTATACAAATGCGGGAGAGCCACAAAGGAGAAGGCTACAGCGACACCTCTCCTTCACGAGAGCATCAACGGGCTCTCCGTCCGTCCCCTCCTTCATCGCCCGCAGTTGTTCAGAAGGTCCTGCGCTTGGACCAACTGATGGACGTCGTGTCAAGAAAAGGACTTCGAAGCCAAAGGGTATCATGGCACCAGATACACCTGACCCCACTCCTCATCCGACCCCTGCTCCTATTATCCCTCCTGCAACTGCGTCAGTTGAAACCCCCATACCTCCCATCGCTGCCCCAAGACCCACACCTCTACCAGTTTCATTGGCCGCCCCTGATACCTTTCCTGCCACAGCCTTGCCACCAGCAGTATCGGCTACCCCAGGGTTCTGGCCACTATGCGCGTTACTACCTGGATCTTTTGAACAGGTAAGATGCTAGGAAGAGCAGGCACCCACGGCTCTACCATGGGGGACTCCAATCCCCGGACCCAGGACACCTGCTCGCTCTGTTCCTTGGGCATCTGTGATTCCCTCTGCCCCCTTGGAAACAACTCTTCACTCCATGCTCCCCACAATCACAAGCAGCGAGTCAGAGAACCAAGACGGGTTCTGTCTGTCGGGCTGCAAATCGGAAGAGACCCAGATGGGGTGGACTCATTAACATACATATGGGTGCAGGAAGGAACAATGGACTCCGGTAAGGCACCGAAGAAGACAGAAGGAGGGAGACGGACGACCAACATGTGGGTACTGTGGGTCGTGGAGACACGCGGGGCGCCCAATGCAACCCTTGAGTTGTCCAGAGCTTCTGTCGTTTCTGGTGGCAACTCAGGCGGCTCCGAACCCAACTCCTGAGAGTGGGCAATGACCTGTTCCACCACCGGCATCAGTACCATCAGGGGCTAACCCCCCCGAGGATGGGAATCAGGATGGCCAGGAGGAAAGATTTGATGGGTATGATAGACCCCGGGAGACCCCAGGTGGAAATACCGGGGGGAGTGGAGGTGGAAATGGACCACCTGTC
>PYWC01000028.1:664586-717444 GCA_003182015.1 Tuber magnatum | reverse complement strand
GTATGCGTACAACACCTCGACATCGGAATCCACCAGGTTGTCACCTTTTGAGATCAACTACGGGTTTAACCCAAGGACAAACTGGTCGGGTATCATGTCTGATAACCAGGGAATACACCCTAGTAGTGAGCTCTTGGTTAAGGAATGGGAAGGAACCTGGGCAGAGATTCGAGAAACGATCCAGCGGGCACAGGCAAGGCAACGGAAATGGCATGACCAGAAAAGGTTGCCATCGCCGGACTACATCACCCTGGAGGATGTGGCTGCTGGGTGGGCAAAGAAAGCAGAGCGCGTGATGTTGAACTGAAAAAACATCCGCACGAAGCGTCTAATGGAGAAGCTGGCCCACCGGATAATTGGGCCTTTCGTGGTCAAAGGTCGGGTGGGTAACCGAGCTTATGAACTCCAATTGCCCACCAGATGGAGCATCCACCCGGTTTTCAATGTCACGTTGCTCGAACCCTATCGCGAAGATCGGGAAGCAGGTAGGGTAAAGGAAGCCCCTACCCCGGGACTTATAGACAACGAGCCCAGTTACGTTATCAAGGCTGTTGTGGGCAGCCGATGGTACGGAGGAGCGAAGACGAAGTTTCCGTCGCGCTTCGCCCAGTACCTGGTTTCATGGGAACGCTACGGGGACGAGGAAAGTTTATGGGAGCCCTATGAGATGCTAGAAGGGACAGGCTTAGAGGCCGTTCTGGATTTTCACCAAAGATATCCGTCCAAGCCCAGGGACCATAGGGTCTTGGGGGAATCAAGTCGTGGAAACAAGAGACGACGCTAACGGTCCGGGACAGACCGTAGAGAAGAGGGGAGTGATGTAACGACCCAACGTACATGAGCTATGGCAGACTCAACCTATACCCATACAGGTAGCCAGGAGGCGAACTGGTAGGAACCGGCAGGCAAGTAAGTACTTGACCTACGGAGACCCGATGGCCCAGGCTCCGAGAAGGAACAGAAGTGGCTGGTCAAGTACCTAGGTATCTGGGTACACCTGGGAGAAGTGTCAGCGTACTTAGGGACCTCTGAAGGGGCAGTTACTCAGTTAGGCAGGGTAACTGGAGAAAGGTCAGAAGTGTCTATCCCCGGTGACGGAATAGACCGGGTAACTGGGGAGAGTCTTCTTGTACATCGGACAAGGTTACCCTACCCTCAGGACTAGGTTACCCTGCTATGAGGCTTGGGTTACCCTGCCCAAAGTCCTGAATTACCCTACCTTTCGATACGAAGTCCCTCTGGGAGTTTGGGAAAATTGACCGGAATGTTTGTCACGCGAAGCCAGGCATAATACTGGAATCTGGGACTCCGGGAGATGACATTGGGCGAGCTATGCAGCTCCGAAGAAGCTGGAAATTGGAGACAGTATTCCTATCATACTCCTCCGGCCCCGCCTTGACGCCCGGACGTCATGGGCGAATGGTTGTGTAGTTGTGTGCAGTCTAGCAAAGAGGAATCTTTGGAGACCTGCTTGCAACACCGTATACGTCGCTGCCGTCTGGTTGACCATAAGCTGTTCGCAGGTTATACAAGGGGGCATAGGGTGGAAGGTGGAGTACCTCCTCCAAGTTGTTCGGAGTAAAACGGACCAAAGTTGACGGAGTTAATGGGAGTTAACCGTGGGGGTCCCGAAGGTAGTCCCGGGTGGTGCCGGGACAACTGGGAATGTTTTGCACCTACCACGCCCAAAGATGTCCCCAACGCCATAGGCTCTGAAAGGGAAGTGCAGAGACACTAAAAGCATGATTGCTACCACAGGTAAGGTGTATCCGAGGTAGTGGTCATGGGTAGCGCCCATTGGATCACTTCTGGACCACCGTACCCTGCGGAAGACACCAGAAGCCCAAGACTTGTAAATAGTAGATAGATAAACCACTCACGGTAGCTTCTGAGGTCAAGTAGAAATCCATGCTTATTGGGAGGGTGTCATAGATAGTCTAGTTCATGCGGCGTCTTGACTGTTAGCCACTGGCAAGATGCCGATGCGCAAAGGTTTTCACTCCGGCGGGCAAAATGGAAATGCACCGCAGAAACGATAACCGCATAAGGTGAACGCCAACCAGAGTGTGTCGACATATACATGCCCGAAGCGGGTGTCAGGAGACATGTCAGACTGCCCTTAGCGGCGAAGGGTGTGCTCGAATAGTTGGAGTAAACTGATGGGGGACTTTCTGGCATAAGATAAAACTACCTGAAAGTCTATGCGAGAACTCTCCTACTCCAACAATCAATCCTCTCGAGACCTTAATTGAGTAAAGCGTCAGGCTTAACGATATTAAGTTTTACTGGCTACTTTACTCTTACATCTGTATGAACTTTTGGCGACAAGTTTGAAGTTGTTTGGTGTGGTCGCAACCTTGGGATCCATCTTCCTAGGGGTGCCCCCGTTACAGGGATGGGTAAGCACCCCTCTACTATATGAACGACCCTAATACTGCCTACACCCAGGTGGTGGGGGCAGATAGATGTTGCAGGATGTGCATGATGGACTGGGCTATCTTTCCTTCGATGGGTTTCTAGTTATTTTCTTTGTTCTCATTATATGTATTTCTTTCAGGATTTTCTTAGCTGGATGGGCAAGTCATAGGACATTATTTTGGTTGAGGCTGGGTGAGCGCTTGCTGGAGGAGACATGTGTCATTGGGGAAGCAAGGAGGCTTTGCCTGGAACCGGTCTGACAGTGGTCCTCTACCCACCTCAGGGAAAATTGTTATGTTTAGGACAAGCGGAATTAGTTCAGACAGGACTTGATCACATAAACAGTGTTATTTCCAAGTTTACCTGAGGAGGGTTTAGTACCACAGATGACGCTGGCATGATAGGAAACACCCGAGCTATTGATAAAACAAATCCCAATCCCTTAACATTTACCGCCCTGTTCTGACCACTCTTGTGTCGAAAGGCAAGAAATCAAAATTAGAAAGCCAAGATAGCCAAGTCCCTAAGAGAAGCAAGGAGGCAGAAGTGTGACAACTTGCCTCGTCATACAAAGTCTCTGCACCTGCGGGTAAATTTAGACTGGAAGATTAGAGCTAGACAGGGCAGCGCGGAAGTGCTCTTGCTTCTCGATAGTGGAGCTACTGGGCCGGTGCTTAGTAGCCAATGGGTTAAGCAGACTCAAGCACCTTGTGTACGGCAAAAGATACATGTGCCAATAAGTGATGCAAGTGGTAATCACATTCCTGGATCGAGTCTGCACTATACTAACTCGTTAGAAATGAGAATAGGTGACTACTATAATGAGATGTGATTTGAAGTCATGGACATGCCCGACACCAAGGTAGATGGGTACCTACCTATTTCTTGGTTGAAGGACCATAACACCGACATAGAATGGAAAACCAGATCACTAACCTGGTGCTCAGATTTCTGTAAGGCTAATTGCCTAGCAGAGCAGGGGCGGTTAGTGTTCATGACCGATGAAGAGTTACTAGCCGAAGGCCCTAGTAATGTGCACCTATTGGGAATTGTACAATTGTCGGATGAGAAAGGTGCCGACATTATAGGTGAGGTACTCCCTGGGTATAAGGACTATGGTGATATCTTCAGTCAAGAACGGATTGAGGTGCTACCGGAGTACTGGAAGTATGACCACACAATCGAGTTGCAACACGGAACTCAACCTCCGTTTGGGCTTAGCTATCCATTATCACAAAAGCAGCTTCAGGCACTCCAGGAATATCGCGGTGAAATGCTGTGTACAGGAAAGCTATGGCCATCCAGTTCCTCGACAGCAGCCCTTATCCTCTTTGTGCCAAAACCAGATGGTATATTAAGACTAGTAATCGATTACCGAGGGCTCAACAAAATCATGGTTAAGAGTAAGTATCCTGTACCGTTGATGAATAAACTGCAAGATAGGTTAGGAAAAGCCATTCTGTTCACCAAGTTGGACGTGAAGAACAAATACTACCTTCCGAGGATGGCAGAAGGTAAGCAATAAAACATGGCTTTCCGGTGCGGATATGGACTGTATGAATACACGGTCATGCCATTTGGGTTATGTAACGCCCCAGCAACTTTCCAGAGCACGATAAGTGAGCCCTTTCGGGACCTCATGGATGAAGGGGTCATTGCATACATGGATGACATCTTGATCTACTCCGAAACCATGGAAGAGCATGTTGCGATGGTGACACATGTGATGGAGAAATTGCGAAAAGCTAGACTATAGGTAAGCATGAAAAAGTCCAGTTTCCACCAAAGGGAGGTTGAATTCCTTGGATACAAGATCTCTGATATCGGGATCTCTATATTGTCAGAAAAGGTGCAAACAATCAGGGATTGGGCACCTCCGACATGTGTTGTCGACGTTCAACCCTTTATGGGCTTTGCCAACACCTGTCATTGGTTCATAGAAGGTTTTAGCAAGATAGCGAAACCTCTGACAGACTTGACCAAGAAGGATGTCCAATGGGAATGGACACCTGCATGTGAGCAGGCCTTCAATCCTGTAAAGGAAGTGTTCACGTCCCAACCTAGCATAGTACATTTTGACCCTGAACAGCCAACCCTGCTGGAAACCGACACTCGTCACTTTGCATTGGAAGCCGTCCTCTCCCAGTCCTGTGAAGACGACAGGTGGCATCTACTGGCCTATCATAGTTGAAAGTTCCACTCAGCGGAGATTAATTACGATGTCTATGACAAGGAAATAACTACCACCATAGCAGCATTCAAGGAATAGGACCATCTGCCACGCTCGGTAACAGACCAGTTGGTGATCTATACGGATCATAAGAATTTGAAGTACTTTAATAGTAACAAGGTCCTTAACTGAAAGCAGCACCGCTGGGCTGAGTTCCTGCAACCGTTTAACTTCAAGGTGGTTTACCGTGTAGTCCGGTTGAATGAGAAGGCGGATGCTTTGTCCCGGCAAGAGGACTACTGCCCTGAAGGGGGGAGTGATTTTCCACCACAGTCGTTTTTTTGCCCCAGACAGTGAGTTGGGAGCCCAGAGTGGGACATCTTGCAACCACATGTGTTGCAGGTGTGCTAAGGATTTCCACTCCTGTCTTCCCTTTTGGATCACCCACAGGTAGCAATAAAGCAAGACCTGGAATACTTACGAATCCTGAAGGCAACAGCTGCCAGTGACCAAGAGGTTGACAGACACTTTACGCTGGAAAAGGGCTTACTCCTGTACAAGAAGAGACAGTATGTTCCCAAGGGTCACAATCTGAAGCAGGCAATCATAGAGCCTGAAGATGACTCCCGAATCGCGCGACACTTCGGGACTTACAAGACCATTGGTAGAGTTAGGGCTAACTTCTATTGGCCTAAGATGCACGAGTACACTACAGACTATGTGCAAATATGTGATGCGTGCCAAGGAAATAAGTCCATCCGGCACAAGAAGTTTGGTCTACTGGAACCTATTGATGTCCCTATATGTCCTTGGACAGCGACTTCAATGGACTTCATTGTAGTGCTGCCAGAGTCAGAAGGGTATACCTAGATCTGGGTCACTGTGGACAGATTCTCGAAAATGGCACACTTCATACCCCTCACCACTGAGGTACCGATCAAGGGGCTTGCCTTGTTATTCCTGAAGGAAGTTTGGACTCTTCATGGACTCTGCGAGTCAATCATTTCTGGCTGGGATAGCCGATTCACATCCAAGTTCTGGATGAGTCTGATGCACTTGTTGCTAGTGAAACCAAATGTTTTGACTGCATTCTACCCTGTGACTGATAGGCAAACTGAGAGGGTTAATCAGACACTGGAGCAGTACTTCTGTAGCCACTGTTCCTACCAACAGGATGATTGGGTTTTGCTACTACTCCTTGCAGAGTATGCATACAAGACCTCGAGATCGGAACCCACCAGCTTGTTACTGTTTGAGATCAATTGTAGGTCTAACCCACCGGCAAACTGGTCGGGTATCATGTTTGATAATCAAGGGATACACTCTAGCAGTAGGCTCTTGGTTAAGGAATAGGAAGAAACCTGGCAAGAGATTCGAGAAATGATTCAACAGGCACAGGAAAGGCAACAGAAATGGCATGCCCAGAAAAGGCTGCTATCAGTGGACTATGTCACCTTGGATGATGTGGCCGCTAGGCAGGCAAAGAAAGTGGACCGCGTGGTGTTGAACCGAAAAAACATCTGTACAAAGTATCCAATTGAGAAGCTGGACCACCAGATATTTGGACCTTTCATGGTCAAACGTCGGGTAGGTACCCGAGCCTACGAACTCCAACTGCCCACCAGATAGAGCATCCACCCACTTTTCAATGTCACATTGTTTGCACTATACGGTAAGGATCCAGGATCAGGTAGGGTCAAGAAGGTCCCTACCCAGGAACTTGTAGACAATGAGTCAAGTGACGTTATTGAAGCTGTTCTGGACTGTCAATGGTACAGTTGAGCTAAGACAAGGTTTCCTTTGTGCTTCATCCAGTACCTGGTTTCATAGGAAGGCTATGGAGCTGAGAAGAACTCTGGGGAGCCATATGAGATGCTTGAAGAGACAGGCTTACAGGACATGCTGGATTTCCACTAAAGGTATCTGTCCAAGCCCACGGACCATAGGGTCTTGGGCGAATCCGGTCGAGGAAATAAGGAATGACGCTAAGGGTCCGGGACGGACCATAGAGAAGAGGGGAGTGATGTAACAACCGGTCATACATGAGATATGGCAGTCAGAACCTATGCCCATACAAGTACGCAGGAGGCGAACTGGTAGGAACTGCCATTCAAGTAAGTACTTGACCCATGGAGACCCAATAGCCTGGGCTCCGAGAGGAACCGAATTAGCTAGCTAGGTACTTGGGTACCTGGGTACACCCAGTAGGGGTGTCAGTGTACTTAGGGACTTCTGAAAGGGGCAGTTACTCAGGTAGGCCGGGTAACTGGAGACAGGTTAGAAGTGTTTATCTGTGGCAATGGAATAGACAGGATAACAGGGAAAAGTCATCTTGTCCACTGGACAAGATTACCCTACTCTCAGGACCAGGTTACCCTGCTATGGGGCTGGGGTTACCCTACTCAAAGTCGTGAGTTACCCTCCCTTTTAATACAAAGTCCCTCATAGAGTTCAGGAAAAATAACCAGAATGTTTGTCATGCAAAGCCATGCACAATACCAGAATCTGGGATTCCAGGAGATGCTATTGGGCGAGCTACACAGCTCTGAAGAGGTTGTAAATTGGACACATTATTCCTATCATACCCCTCCGGCCCCGCCTTGAAGCCCGGACGTCATGGGCAAATGGTCGTGTAGTTGCGTGCAGTCGAGCAAAGAAGGATCTTTGGAGACCTGCTTGCAACACGGTATACGTCGCTGCCGTCCGGTCGACCATACGCTGTTCGCAGGATATACAAGGGGGCATAGTGTGGAAGGTGTAGTACCTCCTCCAAGTTGTTCAGAGTAAAGCAGACCAAAGCTGACAGAGTTAACGGTAGTTACCCGTGGTGGTCCCGAATGTAGTCCCAGGTAGTGCCGGGGCAACCGCAAGAGCTTTGCACCTACCAAGCCCGAAAGTGTCCCCAATGCTCTGGGCTCTGAAAGGGAAGTGCAGAAACACTAAAAGCCTGATTTTTACCACAGGTAAGGTAGATCTGTGGTACTGGTCATGGGTAGCACCCATTGGGTCAATCCCAGACTACTATATCCTGCGGAACACACCGGAAGCCCGCGAATTGTACATAGTAGCTAGATACACCACTCACAGTAGCTTCTGGAGTCGAGTAGAGATCAATGCACATGGGAAGAGTGTCATAGACAGTCCAGTTCATCAGGTGTCTTGACTGTTAGCCACTGGGAAGATGCTGATGCAAAGAGGTTTTCACTCCGGCATGCAAAATGGAAATGCACCGCAGAAATGATAACCATATAAGGTGAATGCCCACTAGAGCGTGTCGACACATGCATCCCCGAAGGGTGTGCCAGGAGACATGTCAGACCACCCTTAACAGAGAAGGGTGTGCTCGAACAGTTAGAGTAAACTGATGGGGGACTTTCTGGCATAAGATAAAACTACCTGAAACTGTAGGCAAGAACTCCTCTACTCCAACAATCAATCCTCTCGTGACCTTAATTGAGTGCAGTGTCTGGCTTAACGATATTAAGTTTTACTGTTTACTTTACTCTTACATCTGTGTAAACTTTTGGTGATAAGTTTGAAGTTGTTCGGTGTAGCCACAACCTTGGGATCCATCTTCCTAGTGGTGCTCCTGTTACAACAGGAGTGGGAAGAAGCATAGCCACAGGCCTCCTGCTCAAGAATCCAGTTACACAAGACCCTTTCTTGCTCATGTAATAGGCGTTATTGATGTTGATATCCGATTTGTGCTGTAGACTGGCCCGCAAGCTAGCTTTAGAGAGTTGTACGAGAAATTCCGTATTCCTTGGCTGCTTTTCTTTCTGAAATATCATTTGCAATAGCATTTAATGCTAAGCTGATCATTTGCTCACTTGTATCCATCTTGCCGAGGTAATGAATCTGATTGTAGGTTATGGATCTTGTGGTCGCTAGTGGTTGTCACCCTGGCCGAAAACTAGGGGTGGCTGAAAACCCCGTACTCGAGCTTAAATACAACTTCTTACTCATCTCCAGCATGAGCAATAATATAGTCTCTTTCAAAGTATCCAACAATACCTTTGAAATATAGCAAGTATCAAACAATACTATAAAACAAAACATTAAACATTCAAAGTATCAAGCAATACTTTTGAAACATAACAAGTATCAAATGATACTATAAAACAAAACATAAAACATTCAAACTATCAAGTAATACCTTTGAAACATAACTAGTATCAAACCATACTATAAAACAAAACATAAAACATTCAAACTATCAAGTAATACCTTTGAAACATAACTAGTATCAAACCATACTATAAAACAAAACATAAAACATTCAAAGTACCAAGCAATACCTTTGAAATATAACAAGTATCAAACAATACTATAAAACATAATATAACCCATAACCTAGTACCCGTACTGGTTATACTATTGCTCTTAAAAAAGCATCGATCTCTTCACACCATAATCGTAGTGACTTCTTTAGTCTATACAAACTTTTCTCAATCTGAATTCTTGACTTCTGCAGCTCTTATCTAACCACTCTATTTCTAGTGGCAGCTTCATACAAATGACCTTATCAATCACAGAGTACAAGAATGCTGCAATAATGTCCATTTGATGGATATGCTAGCTCTTCTTAATGCTTAATATAAATAGTATACAAAGCATACTCAGTCTGGCTACTAAAGCAAAGTCTCAACATAGTCAATACTGTGGACTTACTCATTGCCCTTTATAACTAGTCTAGCCTAGTATCTCTTCTTTCCATCAGCATCCATCTTAGTTCTATAGATCTACTTGTATCTAATAATTTTCTTATTATTATCAATACTAGCTGATTGAGGTCCTCAGATCTTAAACTGCATCAAAGAATTGAATTCTTTCTGTATAGCCCCACACCAATACCTGTATTCTACTGCTTCCTCATAGCAGAGTAGATCATTAGGTATATTGGCAATCTCATCAATACCTAGAATTCTAGTACTTAGAACTGTTTTGCATCATTGTACAGAAATACTAATATTCAGGAGATATGGTCTTCTCTTAGAGTGGCACAGAGTAGTATTATCAACACCAGAGAGGCTTCTAGCTTTGTGCTTTGTATGGCAGCTGCTCTTCCTAGCTTCAGAGTCTATTACTACAGAACTTGAGAGAAAGGATTTACTATTATTTACTGCTTGTACTAAACTTGGTAGCTCACTCAGCTCTATACTGTTCACCTTCTCCTCCTCTTCTAAATAAAGTTCTCTTTGTCCCTGTTTAGAACATCTTTCCTTATTGACATCCACTACAGTAAGTTCTTCATTATTATAACCTGAGTCCTCTTTCTCAGGTATTACAGCCTTTAGCACATCCATATTCCCTTGATAGCCACTCAGTGTACCAACAATCTTGTCTTAATCAAAGTAGATATCAGAGACATGAATCACCTGCCTTGTCTTAGGATTCTCCAACCACCAGATCTTGGTAGTCTCATATACATAGCCTAGCATAATATACTTTTGTAAGTAGTAGCCAAACTTCTTCTTCCCTTATTGTTGTTTTGGTAGTAGCTTGTATACAAGACAACTAAAGTATTGGAAGTGGAGTAGATTTGGCTACAACCTATAGAGAATCTTATAAGATAATTTTCCCTAATTTGCTTGAGCTTGTGACTGGGCATGCAAGTACATTGCAGTCTGAATAGCTTCAGCCCAGAACTCAGTAGGCAAAGATGAGTCCAGAAGAAGAGATCTAGCTTTTGTGATGATTGTTCGAATCATTTGCTCACTAATACTATTCTTGTAATAGGTATAGGGTGGCACAGGTTTGTATTGAATTCTAGTAACTCGCAAAATTCCCAAAAGAGAGAGTTCTTATATTTTCTCTTTCCATTATCACCTCTAAAGCCCCAAATCTTAAAGTTAAGATGGTGAAAGTTTGTCCATATCCTGGCTGTAAACTCCTAAAACCAGGTTATAATAGTATTCAACAATTTATTATAAAGGAACTAGACCCATGTGTAGTAGCTATAGTCTTCAATATATATAATAAAGTAATGTGAACTGCTAAGTGAGAGAACTGAGATAGGGCCACACAAATCTGGATATACTAACTCAAATGGTTTACTTGCTCTCTGAACTGGGAGGCAAGCCAACTTGTATTGCTGTTTCATATGAATACAAATATGGCAGACCCTACCAAATGCCTCATCACTATTATGATTGATAGCTGGAATTTGCTCTCTTACTGAGTGTATATTCAGATAGCCAAGGCATTGGTAGTACCTTTCAAGAGTCGGTAATGCTGCAAGCCCAGATGCAGTAACATTAACTTGAGCTATATGATCACTATTGCTCAGTCCTCCAATCACCTTCGAAAGACTACTTGATACATCAAGATGTGCTAAGCAGGCAACAGGGCCAGGCCATTGCTTTTTCATCTTGAGATTTTACAGGTAAGCTCCTGAAAGCTCACATCCATAGTAATACATAAACAACTAACTGACAGAAGTGATAGTGGTATCACTAGAATATATAGTGCTTCTGTAACGTGTTCGGGCCAGGCCCTAGTCACGTGGCGGTACGATAGGAGCAGATGGCTTCGTGATCAACATGAAGCAAGCACTGCTTGCTAAAGGAGGCTTCGAACGGGGTGTAATAGGAGATCAAAGAAGTAACCGTTCAACCAAGTATATATTAAGAATACTGTCTGTCAAAGTCTGCTGTTTCCATCGCAGAAATCAGCGGTCTTTAAATACAGCATATCACTTATCTCCAGTATGAGCGATATTGCAAAACAATGTATGTATCAACCGGTAGCACACGAAACAATACAAGTATCAAACGATACTGTGAAACCAATCATAAAACAATGTATGTATCAACCGATAGCACACGAAACAATACAAGTATCAAACGATACTGTGAAACCAAACATAAAACAACCTAGTACCCGTACCGGTTACAGCTTCAATCATAATATCGCAATCTTGTTCAAGAAGGTAAAGACTAATGGTTCTAATCCCAATACCTAAGACTGAGTTACTAGCACCAAGATAGATGCATAGGTAAGGAAGTCTTCACAGCACTTTGTGATATGGTTGGAGGTACCTGGGTCTACTATCCAAAGCCTATTTAATAAAGGCAGTGCTGTAGTGATCTGGTTTCCAGACAGAGCATAGCCAGTTGAGGCTGCTATTGTTATATAGCCAGTATTCTCAGAGTTGCCCATGCTGCTTCCAGACTCTCTTCTTTGCTCTCCACCTCTAGACCCCATATTTCTTAACTAGCTCAAAGAATGACATTTACTCCACCAATGGCCTTTTTTACTACAGTGCCAGCATACCAGTACCAGTTCTCTCCCGGAAGGCCTACTACCACTGCTCCACCCTCTTCTGTCCCTTGTTCTGCAAGATTGATAGTTACGGTTAGCTCTACCCTGAAAGGTTCTTTTTCCATATCTTCTACCAGGAGCAATCCAGGAAGTAAGTCTAGCACTAGGGTTCAACACCCGTAGATTTCCATATCACCTGATGGTAAGCGCACTGTGAGAAGTGGCAGAGGCATTTGTGAATATGTTTTTACCTTGTCACAACTAGAGGGTCTTTTCTCTCTCAAGAAGTCATTGCACCAAACTATTAATAGTACGTTGATCTTGTTATTCCATCAAGATATCTATATAATGGTTATAGTACTTTGGTAAGATAGAGAGGAGATATGCTTTAAAGGTTTTATCGCTAATAGAATTATTTATTCCAGCTAATGTCTTCTAGTACTATAGGGGTAGGGCAATATAGTCTTCAATTGTTTGTCCTGATTGAACACAGGACTGATTGAAGCTCCTTCAAACTTCTAGTTACCCTGCATAGGAATTCTTGCTATCAAACTTCTCCTTAAGCATATCCCACATGGCTCTAGTACTTTGAACATTATCAATATGTTCCTGAGTGATCATAATACAAGAATTGTAAATGATAGCCAACGCTTTGCCTTCACACATGATCCAATCAGAACTGCATTGTGTCGCCTGGACTGGTGGCTTAGGTTCTTTACCAAAGGTAATTGCAAGGGCATCCTCACCACAAAGGAATATTTGAATGCTACATACCCATTGATGATAGTTGAAGCTATTGAGCTTTAGTGTATTGTCATACTTGGTTTGGTAAGCAGCATCAGTTTGGCTATTGAATATTTCTGAAGAGTGTTCTGACTGCATCATATCTGAGTTGTCTGTTATAATATTCTTGAATAAAGAGAAAGAAAGTGTATATAGCAAGCTGTTATAAAAGTAGAGTGATAGAGGGTAGAAAGTAGTTGGATTTATGTGGGAGAAAAGACTTCACAGTGGTAGTCCGAGCTCATAACCTGTGGAAGTATTCTCGCTTGACTCTACAATTGTCAGAGAGAAGCCCCACTACTTATAGAAAACAAATGCACTAGTGACCTGACTTCCGATATATGTATACCACTTCTCAATACCACATTATGATGATTCCCTTCTTACCACACATCTTGCCCAATATGGAAAGCTTATCCAACAGTTGACATCGGCCTTTTATAGTTGAGGACAAATAACTAGTCCCACTGATTTCTTAGGGAATAAAACACCAGCATTCAGGATTGCCAGACCACCCTCCCAGCCAGCTCCATGGTCCTAAAAGCTTGTGGCGGGCTTGCCAAGCTTACCCCACCCTCAGCACCACTCTCATAAAAGCATCCACCATCACCGTCGGATTTATTACACCAACACCACCCCGTTTATCAAACAGAATATAGCCAGATAGTGTATCTAATCATGGTAAATAGAAGAGATACCCTTTCGCTAGCTCAAAGCCCCTTGTGTCTACAATATTCCCCGTAAAGACAAACTGTGCTTCCAACTTCTTTACAAAAATCCAAGGGTAATATCCTTCTGGATCAATATTCTGATAACACAAGTATCTGGTACGAAGCTGAGTCCAGATGCGCAGATAATTTGCCATACAAACCCTTGTTCTCCGCCTTAATGCATATGTACCGGTACTACCTATACAGTACTAACAGTACGTGGCCTTGATCATTACCGCACTGCTCACCATGGAATAATACTAGTAGTACGAGCCAACCGAGTCAATTCAGTCTCAAAATCAGGGAACCGCCAACGGATAGGAGTCTAAACTTGGCGTCAGGGTTTGATCTTAAGCCGGCTGTGTATCTAGCAAGTCCTCCCAGCGCCTTGATGCGGGATGCTCACCTAAATTTCCCTTATCCATACCCGTCAAATATAGATTATCAGAAATACGTACTGTAAAGTATTCTATCTACCGAGAAAAATGGCCTATCATGTATGAAAGTTTTACCCGCTACCGACTCAAAGACAAGGAACTCCCCGAGAAAATTTCTCGCCCAAGTGACCATATCCATTCCCACAAAATCACTCCCTTCGGCGATCAACATTGCGACTAAATACTATCCGGTAGTTAGTCTATTCCCCGTTTCCAGGTTTGGTCCACCCCCACCAACACCTTATAACCGAAACAGTCCAGACCGCCGGCCGGAAAGAGTGACCACTCTCTTCTAAATTATTCCTACCTTACGCAAGTCGCCGCAGTAGCCTATGCAGCTCCTCTCCTCGGCCAGGTTAAAGTTCTCCAATGTGTCGTACTCATATCCCTCCCGCTGGTAGTACTGTGGAAAAAAAATCAGCATGTTGGCACATTACCGGAAGATGCCGATACCCATAACACCAATACTCAATGTCACTCCCGTCACGCACTTTGTGCCCCAACGAGTGGAATCCTCAAGACTGGGGTCACAAAAGTGCTGTAAGAAAGACATGTTGGGTCAAGCGTTGGTTGGTTGTTGGGAACCAATGACGGCACGTGCCTTCAGGGGAAAATTAAGGCTGGATGTCATGAGCCAGAAGATGTTGGTTGGTTCAGCTGTTGGTAACGAGTGACATTTAGTGGTATGCCATGATCTCCGAGCAACTACGATCGGGCATTGGGGATGTTAACAAGAGGATCAGTATCACATGATGGTTGGAATCCGGGGAAATCGCGTGGGTTTCCCCCACCCACTATAATCATAATAACCCTTTGGATGGAGAGATGGAAAACGGCTGGGTTATTTGGCGGGTCGTTGTGAGGCGCGATAACTCATGCTATAATATTGGTGCTTCTAGAAGGGCGTTGAGGTGCCAACGGGAGCTCAGGCCATCTTCCAACATCATAGTGCGCCAGGTGGCCCGGGTGAAAATTAAGTTTCGAGTGTTGGCACCGGTATAACTAACTTTCCCGGATCGACGATTTATCATACCCAAGTCCACGCCAATAATCACAAGTCATATCGGTAATGGTGATAGGTCAATAACATGATACTTCCTTCTCCGTCACGAATGGCGATGCGACTTTGGGTTACAAAACCGCACCCCCCGTCCATCACGCGTTATCCCACGGTCTTCGCCTATGTGCATAGATCGCTAATACACCATTTTAGTGTTATGAGAACCTAACTTAATCCATGAGATACCAACAGTTATGCAGCCTGCCTCGAAGAATGTGCGCCCCAGAACATTGCTAAATCCTAACTGAGATGCAAAGCTGGGCCCGAAAAACCGCCAAGACATGATAATGCTCCCTCGACCTCCCCCTAGACTCTGCGAATTGCTGGCGATTTCATGGAGATCGCAGAATAAGGGAAGAAGAGATGCCAACTCGTGATTTTGTGGAAAATTTTGCTCCCCACATGCAATACTATAGATCCATGCCCGATAAGTAGCTTTCTTTCTTCCCTCCCGTCGCTAACCTCCAGGTGCTAAAAGTAATCAATAGAGAAACCCCCTAAGGACAAATCCCAGCCAGAAGGGAGGACCACCGACAAATCCCGACGCCAGCCGACTCCACGCAATCAGAGCGCCGGGGTGATATAATAGACACCACGCACAGTAGCGCCAAGGGTGGGGAGCACTAGACGGTGTGAGTCTTAACGAGGTCTCCGGTTCTCCTTCTTTTGTTTTCAGAACCGCGACAGATTGCAGAGAGTGACCCTACGGTGGCGAGAGTTCCTCGACATGTGGAACCCGATCTCCGTTGAGCCCAATAGGTCCATTCAACACAGGTCTCTTTAGTTCATGCATTAAAGTTAGTTGAGTGAATAGGGCTGTTTTTCAATAGGACAAACTGCTTTACTCTTCTTTCGCCTTTTCACTCTATGCGGAGATTGGCATTGAGACCGAAGAGAGATACCGCTTTCGATCATCCCTAGTAGACTGCGATGGCGTTCGGGTTTTGCGGTACATGTTAGGGAGGAACCAACTAACTTATTGTAAAACAGTTCTCGAGCATACACTCCTAAAGCAACCTATAGAAAAAACTAAATGACGAAGCGGTGAGAGCAAGGTCACTATGGGATCAAGCCCAGCTAAACGTGGAAAGCTGATGAACCGCACAACCAATAGAGATGCTAGCTAAGGACAAGTATAAGATACACCTCCCCGAACAAGACTTCCGGAAACGAAACCAAACCCCATCAACTACAATATATGAATGAATAGAATGCACGAAAGCATTCCAGTAATGACAGGAACTCACCCAGAAACTCTGGGAAAGCAAACAACCCATCCTCGTCCCGCACACTGCACAATCACCCCTAACAAGTTGTTATACATTTATAGCGAAAACCAATCCCCGAATCCAATGCCCTACGCCGAATGACATAGAACAAAAACAAACCAAGCCAAACGCCCGACGACTAATGGCAGCGAATATGAAAGGCTAATATCCTATGCACAATAGCATAGGATGTGAAAACAATTCCTCACTAAGGGCCTAATCACTACAACTCATATCATACCCGCACTCTTACACCATGATACCCCATAGCCATAGGGAAGATAAGAGAACCAACAGTTCCTATGACAAGAACGACGTCTTCAGTGGCGGCCTTCCCCGTATATGATGCCGGTCATCTGTGGCTCTAGGGCACCGACGAGAAATATCAATATCTAAGGTGCAGGAATGTTAGTAGTATGCCCATTTTATCACGGTCAACTGCGGGGAACACATTCAACAACTTCCGTCCCATTGGAGCGTTCCGGGCGAGTGCTAGGAGTTGTTAGGAAGCCGGAGAACCACATCCGGGGCTGTCGGAATGTCTGAAAGGATACCGAGAACAAGATCGGATGGTCGACCATTTTGTTTTGTTCTTGCGCAATGTTCCTGAGCGGCAATCGAAACAGACAGGATACCGGAGAAGTGTGCGGCGGTACTATTACTCTGGATAGCCTATCCCATATGTCTCCCTGTCAACCAGTTATAGAGGACACATACTAGGAGATATCTTTTCTGTTCGCGCCGCATATTATACTCCTATTTCTCTCCCCTAGATCCGAACATCGATACTCCCTATTTTTGAGTAAAAGCACACAGTGACTAAACTCCTCTGCTCCCTGGGTGGTTGAGATAATGACCTTGCTCTGCATAATCCAGCAGAAAAAAGTAGGAAATACCAAAATCGGACACAATTCGACACTCGACTTACCAATACTAGTGAGAGGAATGCCCACTGGCGAAAAAAGAAAGCGCAACCCTTCACCCGGAACTGCCCACGCGATCTCGTCCCCCGGATACCGATCGGCTCTCAGAGCCGAATTAATCTGTACTGTGAATATCGCACCAATTCCAGAATATCCTGCTCTCGTTCAATCTGCGAGGGCTTTTCGGAAGATTCGACGACCCGGTGAACAATCTGAGCGGGCCAATTATTACTCAAGGTCAGAGGATTAACGAGAGTTCTATTGGAAACTGAAAGAGAAAAGAGAAAACAAGAAACAATCAACGAACCGGAAACTGGGTGAAGGGAGACAAACCGCAATTCAATTCGGAAAAGTCCATCTCATGCTAATCTCTCTCTTGGGTATGTTCGTTGTAGGATGACGACAGGCGGACGGCTGCCAGTATCCCGTCAGCGCGCCACAACAACCCTCCTCGATACACTGACCGGGATCCCCCATCCCCTATAACCTCCTACCCAAAGCACCAAAACATCGACTTCCATTGAAAATTCAAGACTAAACTTACCAAGAGAGCCCACTATAAGAAATTTAAAATCAATTGAGCCCGTGTTCGGAGCATTCGGATAGCGCTTGGTAATACCAGCTCTTTCGTGAGACAAATTCGGTGATGACTTTCACCATAACTCTGATCGCCTGATAACCTGGCGGTGGTCGGGGGCCTCTCCTATGTCATGTGCCCACTATCCATTAGTTGTCAATCAAGCCACGTTGTTGCCCTTTCCACATTAAGGTTTTCTCGGGAGTGATATCGTGTGATCCGACAAGCAACTGACACGAAAAGAGCTTGATTGACTCTGCAAAAGATGCATGTATCCGCAGAATAATCCCAAACATCCTGATAACAGGAGCAAATGGCCCGGGATAGTTTTGTGATTTCCGAAAACTGCCCCCAGGATAGCTCCAGCCCCAGCCTTTCAATAGTCCCGCGTTCATAAATTGATCTGTATCGGTCGCGGCTACCTCCTATCTATAGTGGTTCTTTGGCTCGAGCACTAAAAACCGGACTTCTTTCAGCCTTCAGAATCGTCGAAATGTGTGGTATGTCCCTGCAGCCAAAAACCTCTGGGGTTCCAGTACTCTGGTGACAATGGCCAGTATACCCACTAGCAATATCATCTCTGCCCGGCCAATCAGAGGATATCAAGTGCTCTGATTGTCCGCTAACATATGATACTGAACTTCTTTCTCTCTTGTGCTGTCTCACAACACCGTATGTCGACCGCCTGGGGATCTCACCTTTGCTAGGTGAAGCCTCTTCTCTAGGAAATGCTAGTCCTGATGCCAGAAGGATGGGGTTCACAAATACATACCACGCTGTCCACGTAAAGCAACTCAGAGCCGTCAATCCCCTCACTGAGATTTTCCAGGGGATGAGAGAAAGGAGGACGGTACCGTCGGGCAAGAGTTTCGAGTGATAGTATGTGATTGCCTTGAGAAGTGCAGTACAAATTTCATGATCAACACCCCGCTGCCCGGAAATTCTTGAACAGCAAGGAATTAGTATCTCCCCACGTTAAACGATCCGAGTCGAGGGATACCTACTCAACATAATGCCATGATCCCATGAATATCGATGCCGGATAATGAGCAGATTGAGATGAGGCCCAGGAGGTGGAAGAAGGGGTTCGAAAACTGGAGGAAAGGAGGAACCTCACTCAGCAGGGCAAATTTTCCAATTATCCTTCACCTTCTGAGTCTCCCAGGACATCCGGATTATGAATTCAGGGAATCTCGATCTGCTCCTCAGGGACCGATTGCACGCCCGGCGTATCGACCTAGCCGACAAATTACTTGTATCATCCCCGCAATCCAGTGAAAAGGGCCCTGCAGAGTGAATGAAAAAAAAAAAAAGAACGCCCTACCATACCAGAGATACCAGTACTAGAATCCAGTATTTTGACGATCGGAATTGTAGTTCTGCAAGCTTCATATGCATCACCTCCACTCCTCCTTATGCAGAGTTCTGTTATTTTTTTCCATGTCGAAATCCTCATCTCCGCCGGTCCCATTTCGCAGCAGGATATAGCTCCAATACCCGGGGTTTTCCACGGCCATTACCGGTGCGTCAGCGTGTCAGCGAATGCCTTCGGAGAATCGTCAAACGAACCGTCGAGCGGAACACGGAGACGGAACGGTGCGTCTTGAGACGCCTGGACGGCACGAACGGTATCAAAAAAATCAACAACTTTCATTCAATAGCTACTCTCCTATCTGACGACCGGACCGGAGACCAAAGAAGGAAAAACACCTGACCAGCCCAGCCAAGAAACCGGAATCCTGGAAATGACAACTTGAGGTCCCTCTAAACACGTTTCCACCTGTATCATACCGCGAACGCCAATTCCCCACCGGTAACCAAGTTCAACAAAACTGCCGTCCCGACTGAATGCACATCTCCACCCCCACGGATGCATTCCGAGAGAGAAAAGGAAAAAAGGAAAAAGAAAATAATGAGCACGCCGGTGAGTTTCGACGAGACATCCAATCATCAAGTGTCACTCCCCTCTTCTTCCCTTCATCGATCTAACCATCCCATGACATCCGCACAGCCACGGGATAAACCCCTCAGCCCGCAAAATCAGGAGAAAGGGGCCATGCACTGTACCTGCAGCAGAAAGTAAGCCGTACAGAAAGTCCCGGCCGTCAAAGATAAGGGGGAGCTCCCAAGTATACGTTGCTACCTAGCCACCTAACTAAATTCTCATTCCCGTATCGTGCCGATATACGCACCGGTAATGGCTTTTTAAAAGATCCGAAACGAGCTTGTGGAAAGAAAGAAAAGAAAATAGAAGAAAGATGGTCTGCCTAGATGGCGCTTTCCAACATAGAATCTAAGGGGCGGCGGCTCCGCGTGAATTAGTGGACTCATCTGATTTAAGTTGAATAGCCTAAGCTTCACGGCATGAGCATTATACGAGTATCCACCTCAGGGAGAGAAAGGGGGGGGCTCGATTGCTTGATTGATGATCTGTCCGAGAACTAACTTAGCTAAGTTAAGTTAGAAGCTAAGCCGAAGACTAAATTGGGTGCCTGAATTCCCACCCCTTTGGCTTGCGCTTTTGTGTTGGTTTCTATTAACAAGGTACCTATGGGGGGTCCTTGGATCGTACCATAGCCGTCTCAAGCTCATGTTGGTTCCAAAGTGTGGGCGCGCGAAGTCCTTCCCTCCTTCCCTTCCTCCAAATTTCCAATTGTGGAGGGTGGTGGTGGTGGTGGTGGTGGTGGTGATGGCCGACGGTGTGGTAGGATACAAGTACCGCACATTGTGCGCAGTGGAAGGTGAAATTAGAAAGATCTCCAGAGCCACGTTATTGCAACGTTTTTTCTTTTCTTTTCTTTTCTCCCACCCCATCCCCGCTTAACCGCATGCGCTCCCTTCCTGCTTCCAATTCGCTTACGACACTTGTGATGTGGATCTCGGGGACTATCCTATCATAGTTAGAAGTGCATGCTTGTCGAAATATAATTTAATGCATCAAAAAAAAAAAAGAGAGAGAGAGAGAGAGTAGAAATGGCTTCTTCCGTTTGTTTTTCTTTCCCCCTCCCTTACGGTGCCTCGGGGGCTTTCCCCCCAGGGGTGTTTTCGCATCCCTCCCGAGTGCGACATTATGACGCAACCCTAACCACCCCTTTGGCTCTTGCTACTCACCCTTTTGTTTGTGTTTTGGGGTTGGGATTGGAATCTCCGACGGGGATTTCGTGATTTCAAACCTCATCCAATGGTTTCTCATCCAATGGTTTTTGTAATCTGGTATCATACGCGGATAAAACGCGCAACAAGATGCACTCTGCCGTCTTTCTTCCTTCCTTCCCTCCTTCACACACTCGCTCCTCCTCCTCCTCCTCCCCGGCCCCCACGGACCGGAATGCTCCTCACTAGGCGATCCCAACTCCAAGTGCAAAGCTCAAGTGGGTCTTACACCACAGTTTACGAGTGGAAATGCAGGGTATCGGAAGGGAGGAACAAGCACTCCATTCCGTGGAATACTTCCTTACTTCCTATCATCACACAATCTGCCACAGCATGACAAGCAAAGCCAAAAAAAAAAAAAAAAAAAAAAAGAAGAAAAGAGAAGAGAAGAGGAAAAAACAAAAACTTAGAGACACCAATCCACTCATCCGTATCAGCAACCAATCATTCAATGAAAACCGAACCCAAACCACAACCCCGAGCCCAAAAAAGCAATCAAGTAAAAAAGCCTCAGAACCCCCGACGAACCAATCAATCACTCTTACTGGAACTCGACGAATCAACAAACCGCTTCCGAGCAACATCCTGCGCCCTCCTATCCGCGAAGCGTTTGTAGAAAATGGACTGCTCCATCTTGTCGCACGCGCCGAGCCAATCGGTGGTCCACTCGGGATGGAACGGTTTGTAGCCCAGGAGGCTCCCGAACCAGCGTCCGATAACAATTCCCGTCAACTGAGCGAGGGCGCGACCAAAGGGCAACCATCTCGGGAATAATGCGAGATAGGAGTCGCCGGCATCGAACATCTATTTTTTTGAACGCAGAAATTGTTAGTTTAGTTAAGGATTAACCATTGATGGGTTGCGGCATGTCAGCTGAATGAGATGGTTGTACGAGGAAACCGGAAAAAGAAAAATAAATGTGATACGAAATGGGTATTCGTTTTTTTTTGTTTTGTTTTCTTCTTCTTTCTCCCCCTTCAGTTGTTGCTCGGATGGAGGTGGCCGAGGTGCTAAGACTTTTTTCTCGGTTGGGTAAGCAAGCGATTCGGATGCATGCTTGTTCGACGGCTATGATTCGTGATCAGGAACGCCTGGGTGGGTTTCGTCAAGATGGTCGGTCGTTGTCTCATCACAGCCAACCCGGCGCAGCCAGCCAATTGTCCGTTCTACCTCCCCCTCCTCCTTCTCCCCCTCCTCCTTCTCCCCCTCCAACACACCGCACCGGTACCTCATACTCATTGCTAAAGTGCATGGGTAATACAAGCACCGCCGGCCGAGGAAAAGAGTAGAACATTTTCGAGCAATCCCAAAGAAGAAAATAAAAGATAATAATAATAATAAACAAAGAAAAACGGAATAAAGTAGGGTGAAACAAAAATCCCAAAACTAAAAACAAAACAAAAAAGCTATTCAGGGGAGAGGGGGGGGGGGGCCATAATGGAATCCTCACATTCATAACCTGAATAATATCAAGCTTCTCCCCGTTCAACAGGACATCATTCTGATACCCGTACCAATTCTCGAAAAAGCTCTGGTCGACAATCAACGGCACGTCGGGGGCCTCACTGGCGCTGAGATCGAAGATCAAGTTCTCCTCGGAGCCGGGGGTCGGCCAGAGCCTATGGTAAGGGCCCGGTTCGATACTGACCTCGCCGCTCTCGGCGGAGAGCACGCGCTCGGCCCCCTCCACTTCGACGGTTACCTTGCCCGAGATGACCTTGAAGAACTCGGCTTGGTAAGGGTGGAAGTGGAGGGGAGGCTTCTTCCCGGTTGCGGCGATGGCCTTGAGGCGGGGATGATTGACATGGAATGTCACTCGGAAAAGGAAGGAACGGCCCTTTGGCGGGGTGATGTTATTGATTTCGAGGGCACCCTCGAAGCTATTTTTCCCGCCTACGTGAGCAGTTTGATTCAACGCGAGTGAGAGGTGGTAGACGGGTTATAAACAAGCAGACAGAGTGAGGCTGAGTAGATTGGGGGAGTCAAACACGATGAGGGGATTCTGTCCCGCGGTAAAAGTCTTTGGTACGCAAGGAGCCATTGAATCGATTGTCGCCTGTATATCGAGAAGAACAAGATGGTAATAAAAAAGGTCTTTATCTTTTCCAGTCTCCGAACGGACTCTGCTCTCCCTTTTCGTTGCCGGGGGAAGAAACCAACCCGCGGCCAAAGAGTCCTTCATATATGCTGCCTTCGCTAGTACGGTATGCGAAAGCACGACCGCCTCCTCCGAATAGGCCCACTCACTCACTCATTCACTACCAACAGATACCCCATCCAGGATAGATTCATAACATAATCCCAACCCTATCCAACCAGCACATGAATTTCCGCTCCCAGCAGATCCATTCCCGCGAAACAACCAACACGGGTCACGATGGTCAGAGTCGCAATCGTCAGCTGATGGGGTGGCTGGAGGAGTGGACAGTGATGCGCTCTTCCCGCGTTGTTATTGCGTGACAGCGTGATGTTTTGTAGGGGACTCAAGACTTGACCTACGGTGACCCTTTCTACCTTGGATACAACAACGGCGTCGACCGGGCTCAAGTTATAACTTCTCTTACCGGCACCCCACGCGGGCCGCGTGATTCGGATGTATGATGTAGTTGTTGTGTTTTTTTCCTTCCTTTTTTATTCCTTATTCCTCACCTTCCGGCCGAGGAAGAAGGTATGGAGAAACAGGGGGGATTTGTTATGGGAGGTGTATGTACGAGTACGGTACTGGTACAGTACGGTACCCGTTATTAGGCAATGCAGGCAGGTAGGCAAGACGGAATACGGGGGGGGGAGTGTAGGTGGTTGAATAAATAGTCAAAAAGCTCATATTTCCCGTGCATTTACAGTGATTCGAGAGAGTTTTCCCCTAATCACAACAAGTGAGAGTGCTCATGGAAAGGCTCTTCTTCGGCCTTTCTTTCCTCCTCGCTATGCCTTGTCGTGGCCCTGGCGAAAAACTGTCTCTTTTTTTTTCTCCTCTGGCCTTGAGCAAGGCAACCCTTGATACACCGATTCCCGCACCTACAATGGCTGGACTATTTTTAATCCCTCACAGGCCAGCATCTGCTCTGTGCACGATCACCGCCCGTCGGGGACCTTGGTCGACGTTGATGTGGTCGGTCGGAGCTTGCGATCAGGGTGCGCGCCCCTTTATCCACACTTGACGTTTGTGGCGGAGGTGGGAGCGGTGAACCTTCCTTACCTTTACCGGTGCTGTAACTAATACCAGTAAGGGACGGGACGTCTCGTGGGAGGCTTGTCCCTGCCGACGAGCAGTACTTGTAGGGCGAAAGAAGGCGCTAGTTTTCTCCTAGATCACAACCGGACAACTAATTATCGGGCCATCGCTTTCGGATTTGACGCTAATTCAATTGCCGAAACTTGGGTGAAGCCTTAATACCGTGCTGCGGCCGCTAGGTCGGCCGGGTAGGAACGCTTCGGCTAGCTAAGGTTAACTAGTTTAGCTACGATAGCCGGCAACTCTAAATCGACCATGTCTTGATCGTCACGGTCTGGTCAAGGTACAGTTCTCGAGAGTAGTTTAAGCTTGAATCTCTGTTGACCGCTAATGGGCTCAGCTCGGTTCATGGAATAGTAGTGCAGTACCGGTACCGGTACGACCACTTAGTGCAGGAACCGTTTTTGGCGAGGCCATTATACACCGTGCCAAACCGGAACGGGGGAATACCGGGTGGGCACGATGGATGAACGAAGCTTTGTTCAGGAGCGTATACTCCTATTCCACAAGGTCAAGTGGCCTCAGTCTTCACAGTTACAAATTCGAATGCAAAGACCAGTTACCAAAGCGCAACGCGGTATCATCCACGACGATACAGCTAAAGTGTCAGCTTGGACGCGTGCAGTGCAGTGGGTTTCACCGCCTCAGACCGATACCGGTGCTTGTACTAGTACTTACGGGGCAAAAGTTTCGGCAATGAATCACCACCATCCTCCTCCTTTCCAGCCACGGTTCCTCGAGTACCGTGATATCTGCCGGGGTGCAAATGATGGGGGGGGAAGGGAGAAAAACGATGAGTTGCCGATCACTCGCCGCTGGGGCTCCACATCTCATTCTCGCCCTCGGAACCCCGGCATCCAACATGACATCTTTGTACAAGTACTTGTACCGTACCTTTCAAAGTAACCAAACCGTTCCACAGGAGATTATCGCCTTTTTACTTTTAGCTCTTTTTTTTTGGNGCCATAAACTTGAGCCAATGCACAATTGCACAAGCCATGTGGGGGAAGGGGGTTTGTTGTGAGAGAACTCTATCTCAAAATTAACGTGCGTGGCGGATATAGGCACCACACGTGGGTTTCATGGTACAAAGTGGCTTTCCGCTGTCAGGAATTACTCGTACCGTACCCGTACTCCACTCCTCGAGTACCCACGAGCCGGATCCAACATCATCCGTGTACGAGTTCCTAAAACACCATGCGATGCATGCGATATCATGCCACGAGGAAGACAGGGATAGGAGGTTAAAGTTGAGTAGGGGGGGGGAAGGGAGAGAAAGGGTTCGTGAGGCGAGGGGGATGCTGATGGGACGGGATCTGATGGGTGGGAGGGGCAGTTGCAGGCTGCGGTGGGTGGGTGGCCGCGGTGCATGAGTGGGTCGACAGCTTCGCCATGTTATACCCATGCAGTGCGATGGAAACGAGAGAGAAGCGAGCGGGAAACGGGCTGGAATGCAATTCGCTAGATAGGGGGCGCCGACCGGGAGGGGAAAGGGGAGACGACTCTGGGGAAAACGGCGAAAAAGAAAATTTTTCTCACGGAATAGAATGAAAGAGAAGAATGAAATAAATCCCCCAATTTCATGCGCTTTACACCAGCGGGAGGTTCCCATGCGTGTACAGTACAGTACCGTTGATGCAATGATTGCGAACATTTCACGGAATCACGTCGAATTTCGGGAGCAGTCTTTCGTGGGATTCTCCGGGCAGCCGACTTGGAAATCCGCAATACAAGGGAAATAACTCTCGGCATGCTCGCGGCGAGTAAAAAGAAAAAATAAATAAAAGAATTAAAAAAAATGAGGGGGCATGGGAGATGGAGGGGAGGGGGAATAGGGGAAAAAGGAACGAAAGGAAGAAAAAGAAAAGAAAAGAAAAAGGAATCCTCTCTCGATCCTTAATACGGGTTCATATACCGAAGTGTCTATTGGCTTCCACAGCTTGCTTGGTACGAGTACTCGATTTCGATCATGCGGTCCGAGACTCGACCGCAGAAGGGGAAGAGGAAGAAGGAGAAGGAGAAGGAAAGGGCGAATACCGGTATACATTCTATGCATATGGAAATGATACCTCTCTTTCCCCAACCTCTGATAACTATAATTATTCTTGTGCTCGTATAACGACTCTGTACTAGTATATACTGTATCATGCGCAGTAACAATAGCAATAACGATCAAGCTAAATTTAATTAATCCTTGCAAGAGTATCAGTGATTAATGTACGTGTACTCGTACAACGCTTTGGCAAGGAGTTTCTCGTTATCTGGAGTTGGTTTTACTTGTAACCCTTATCTCGACGGTATATCCACATCTCGCTCACGGACTTGGTATCGGGCAAACTCCAGTTTACATATTCTGATTTACATATGACGCCGTATTCGGATTTTGCACGGTGTTTACCATCGGAGGTTTATACGAAAGCCCGCAAGGGGGGGGGGGGCTGACGGAGAAAGAAGGTCTCTGGCTTAGGGGTGTGGGGGCGTTGTAAGATCAATTGTGAAGCGAAAAAGATTATCATAATTCCAACCTAAAAAATAAGCAAGCCTAAGGGAGGAGCAGGGCAAGGGAGAGGGGGGTGGCTCTCGTCTATCGGACCGCTATCGTGGAAGAGCTAGGTTGAATTTTGAGTTTGGAGTTGGACTAGACCGCTCGAAGAACCAAGCTGTCATAATATTATATCCTATCGTATCATGGATATGTATGGTACGAGTACAGTACTCACAAATGGCAGACGGCTTCACCTAACAACACTGCGCCCTAGCTTTGCGTTCGTGCAGCGCTTTCTTCCTCTTCCCTCCAGCACTTCAACGCTCAGTTCAGACTCAGCTCGGGACCTCGCGCACAGCACTAGTTTGGCAACGCGGGACATGAAAAGGTTGTACAAAATGAGGGCGGAATGTAGTAGTACCGGTACTACAAGTACGAATATCCCTAGCGATCCACACTACCCCTGCTCGACTCCACGCTACAACGACGCTACCCAGTTCCGGTACCGGTACTGGAAGAAGCCGCCCCAGGGAAAGAAAAGGAAAATCAAGAAACCACAGCGAGATACGGTAGAAACGAGAGAGCGAAAAAGGAAAAATAAACGTCTCGCATTGTTGGCATTGGGTGGCGCCTACCCAAACCATTCGGGCCAGGTTTTAATACCGATGGTTCGTCGCCATGCCGGTTGACGCCCAGAGGAGAAGGGTGATTAGTCAAGTGTGTTTCTCCTCAACCCCCCACATCTTCCCAAGCTAAACTAAAGTTCGGGACCACCGCTGTCAATCTATTGGACTCGTTTGAATGTTGGGCAGGGAACTGGGCAGTTCTGGGTCCACGGTAAGTTTGAGGAAGACAGTGAAAGGTGAAAGACTTCCCTTGGATCAATTTCCTTACCCCTGGGCTTTTTCCGGTCACCTACGGTACCCCCGTTGACTCTAATCCCCCCTTCCTCACCTTCTACCCTATCACGACGTGATTTGGCAAATGTGATTGCCATAAACTTGAGCCAATGCACAATTGCACAAGCCATGTGTTGGTCTACTTTCTGATGGAAGTGCAAATTCTTTATTCTCCTCCCCGAGAGTTGGAAAGGGGAGGGGGGGGGAGAAGCTAAGGCATAGCGAGCTTAACTGTAACGAGTTGTTGTGGAAGAACGGGGCGGGGGAGGTTGCGAAGGATACCGACAGATAGGACTGAGATGTTGTGTTGAAAGTTGGGCTACCGGTATTCCAAAGAAAACCGGTGAATTTAATTTTAAATATTTTTTTCTCTTTTCTTTCTTTTTTTCCGACGGGTACAGTAATTGTAAGCTTCTGTACCTTGGGATCACGAGCACAACATGGCAAGAAAGGGAATGAAAAGAAGAAAAAACGAGGGAAAAAGAAAAGTGGAAAAAACGTGCTGTTCCGACCCTCCTGACGCCTCCCTTGATCCTGTGTGCTCTTTTATTCCCTTTGAGCGGAAGAGTCTACGGACATCTTTCTAGATGTTTACCCAAACAACTGGGAATTCGGAGAAAGCACGCAAGTGAATATGGGTTGAGGAGAGAAACGGAGCAATCGTCAATCTGTAGAAATCACCGAACCAACTTGTCACTTGCCCGAATCGGCGTTCAGTCTTCATGACTGATTGACGGACTGACTGACTGGCTTAGGACGGAGAACTATGATGAAAATCGAAAGATGAAAAGTATCTGAACGCGAAGAAAAAGCAAAATTGAATTCAAGCGAAAACCATGAGGGGCGAGACATGGTTTTTTAATGGCATGCGGTATCACTTTATCAGTGTGCTAGCTAACTCGCGTGTTATGGTACTCGTACTGTACTCCCAGGGTACGAGGACGGTCCGAAGCGGAGAGAGCGCCTGGGGGCACCGTAGGTAGGGGAATGTAACCCAGGTAGTGTTCCAGACTGAATGAAAACTACCGATCATCTCACTTCCTTTCCGAATTATCTCGGACGAGTGCTAAACTAAGAATGGTAGCCATACTGCTGACGAAAGGGAAGAGGATGTGAAGAAAGAGGGACAAAAGAGGAGGAAAAAAAGGGAAAAAACTGGGAGACACTTACATGTACTGTACCTTTACCCAACAGTCCTACCGTGTCCTTTTTCCCCCAAAGAGAGGGAAGATTACCACTTTGCGCTCGCATTCTCTGTTATTCGCTGGAGGTGCACCCGCAATCGAGTTTTCCTTTCCTCCAATTATTCACTGCGGGGTGTAGTGGTCTGTCTGCACTGTACTTGCGCATGTCAGTCTAAGGGGATGGCAGGATGGATCAATGAGGTGGAGGATCAGTACGAGTATTCGCTTTTTTTGCTTTTCTTCTACCATGGCTTTATTTACTTTTTAACCGGGTTTGGTACTGTAGGTCATGTTCCACAACCTAATGTTTCAGCGAAGAAGATATTGAGAATGAGAAGCGATGGAGCACATCTCGTTAGAACCCGGAACTTGTATTTTATTTTTTACATCTGCGGAATAACACTAGGCTAAGCTGGGTATTTTGGTAACGAGGGAGTACTCGAGTACTATTAGTACAGTTATGATACCTTCCTCTGCTGTCTGACTCCCCACAGGTCGCCACAATCCCCCCCCCTCCCCCATTCACACAAGCAACGTCCAATTGAATGTGAGGCCAGGTCAGTTCAGGTGGGTTAGATAGCATTCCGAAAAACCGGAAAAGAAAAGAAAAATGTAACACTAGATGGTAACTTCCCTTCCGAAGAGAACGGGCAGATATTCCTGAGCGGCATGGATTGGGGGGTATCTTCCTAGTGGAGGGGGGCGCGATACCAGGAATCTTCAAACCTAGCAACAGTACTTAAGGAAGATGAATGTCCATCCGTTTTTGAAACTTCGACGGACCTGAAAGCTTCTTCGGCTCTCAACCAATTTTACCAACCAAAAAAAAAAAAAGGCTTCGAACTGGAAAGCTAAAAAAACTAAAAAGGGTTTTCGCAAGATATAAGTCCCTTTTTATTTTAGTTTTTTTTGAAGTCTTTTTTTTTTTTTTACACTTTCCGATTTCCGACAATATCTCTTTTATTTTTTTGTCTAGCACTCCCCCGCAAAAAAAGAAATCCGGAAAAGAAAAAAAGATAGACAGTTAGTTATCGATCCCGGCTTCTCTCCCGATTTTTTCAAGTACATTTCGGTCTTTTTTGAGGACGGAAGAAAGAAAGAAAGAGGAAGAAGAATTAGAAATAGAGAAGGAAGAAATGGCTACACTAGAGGCTAGGACGAACGACGATGCGCTTCCTCCCTGGGATGGGAAGGAATCGAATTATGTCACTATCTTTGCGCTGATTGCTACGAGCTTGGCGTGGATGGCTGTCGGCGGGAGGTTATTCGCTCGTAGGAAGTTCTCGACTTTCGGCGCTGACGATTGGCTGGTTATTCCTGCGACGGTAAGTTATTGCACCCTTCCCCCCGCCCTTCCCGGCGATCGATCCCGTAATATAGACATCATATCCCGGTTTTTGTTACGGGGACGAGAGTGGGGGTGTTAGGGCTAATTTTTGATATGTTCAGTTTCTGGTAACGGTGAATACCTTCATGGCATGTTATGCGGACTTGAACGCGGGTATTGGCAGGCCTTTGTGGGCGGTTTCGGGCAAGCAGTTTGAGCTTTGGTTCAAGGTTTGCCCACAGCGTCCCTAGATACATAAAGGTCGAGTAGCACCGGCTGACGAATGTCATTACATGATGCAGTGCACACTCGCCAGTAGTTTCCTCTACCCGGTCATGATGAGCACAGTGAGGATCTCAGTTCTTCTCTTCTACCGTCGCCTCATCGGCCCCACCTACCAGACGCTCCAGTACTGTATCAAGGGACTCATACTTTTGACCATCCCCTATGTGGTCACTTATGAGTTCCTCCTGGGCTTCATGTGCAAGCCCCCATCGTCCTTCTGGAAGCCGTTCCAGCGCAATGCCGACTGTGGTGACGTCTACTATTACAACCTGCACATCACCCTCTATTCTGTCAGCCTGGTATTTGATATCCTCATCTTGGTGTTGCCCTTGAAGGCTATTTGGGAGTTGAAGATGCAGAAGCGTCAGAGGGTCCTGGTCTGCGTTTTGATTGCCTTGGGCGCTTCGTATGTTCGCCTCGGACACTGGGACTAGGAAGGAGCGCAGGGGCTAACGAGGGATGATTAATATAGGGCGTGCTTCGGGATCGCATACAGACTTGCTCTCTGGGTCCTCGAAATGAAGAGGTACCCATACGTCGACCCAAGATGTAAGCCCCATTGACCTCGCTCTCCCAATAGACATGCTAACACGCAAGCTTTCAGGGGCCGCCAACCCCCTCAGCAAGGTCATCCCACCTCAATTCGACCGTTACGGCTGGACCTACTGGGTTCCCTCCCTCCTCGAGTCCAACATGGCCATCATTGGCGCCTCCCTACCAGCACTCAAGCCCCTCCTGACGCAGTATAACTGCCTCCAACGCGGAAAGTTTTCCAAGTTCTCCCAGGGCGGTAGCGGCGGCATGACGGATCCGAGCGACACCAAGCGCTCTCACGGAATCCAACGCCCAGGACCCTACAGCGAGCAGATCGGCAGCAACAATGACTCCATGGAGCTCCTCCACGTCGAGGCTGTCGGCGGCGCTTACGCTGGCACTTATCCCGTCAAGCACTCCCATGTCACCACTATCAAGGCGGACGTTCGTGATGATCTGTCCACCGACTCCGTGCTGCCCGGGAGTATTGTACAGACCAATACTGTTGAAGTCAGGGTTTCTGAGAAGCCTTAGGCTGCTCACAACAGAGTAGAAATGGGATTGGAGCGGTGGCGATGATGATGATGATGATGATGATGATGGGCGGCGGTGTGTGCCCTGTGGTTTCTGGTGTGTACGCGTGTGTTCTCTTCTATGGGGGTTCTATGTTATATTTTAGGCTTGGGTTGGGATCTTTTTGGATTTTTTTCTTCTTCCGGGGTGCGGGTTAACTGTCTAGTTGGTTTTTTGGTTTTAGGTATTAAGACTACAGGATGTAATAATGAATGCCAAGAAGGTTTTGATAGTCTTGTTCTTTGTTCATTCATGTCTGGTATCATAGGTGGGTGGTTTTTGTGTCGGTTTGGGATCGGGGTGGTTGTCTAGGGTACGATAGTGTCGGCGTTTGCCCAGCCGGGAGGAGGATGAAGGGGAATGGCGTGTGTGCCTGTGTGCATTTCCCTAAACTTTAGTGATCATACAAATAGACAGCCTGTTCATATCAGCCCGGCAGCCGGGACTAACCACTATTGTAGGATTACCGAAATCGGACAATACTTTGTCCGAAAACGCTGGTATACTTAGTCATCCACTGCCGTGTAACAAATGTATTCGTACGAGTACATGCGCACCCGTCGTACTGTATCATCCACAGCCACTTCGGGTCATAGGCGACATGGAAACTCACGCAACCCCGATCCGAACTGAGCAAACTTCACGCTTACCGTAAGACACACCATCCCTTAAGAAAAACGAGGCGAGACATCAATCACCCTATCATATCATCGAGTACGGAATCCGCACAGACTGCATTCCTAGAGTGGAGTCTTTGCGGTGAATATATCCGGACAACTTACAAGCGGGTGCCAGGGAACAGGGGATTTGGAGCCGGATGGTATTTTTACTTTGAGGTGGATGAGCCTGGCTTCACAAAGTTTCCAACACTCTCTTGCGCGGAGTTTGAGCACTTGATCCTTTGGGTATCTCTGTTTTTCTGGTTTCGACACTAGTAGGAAGGGAAAAAATTTAAGGAGAATCTCCGCCGAAGAATGTCGTGCCAGATAGAAGTCGCAGATGTCGAAATTTCTCATGATCATCATAAACCCTGAGCCGAGCATGTGCAAGCCGAGGTGGCCAAAAAGACTCTGCGGATTTTCCCCCTTTCTCTCGCCCTTCCTCGCCATCTCTCCCTCCCCCATATCAAGTAGTACGAGTACTCGCACATGTCTCTGATTGCGAAATCTCCGCACCCAGCCAGGGACGGCAGGCCGTGTCTTGGCGCTAGCCCTCATCCGTGGATAATGACCGTAGACGCCAGAATGGCGGAAGGAAGAAAAAAAAAGACTTTCCCGAACCTCGCACAGGTAGAGTAATAACAGCACTTGCTAAAATCAAAAAAAGGTATCCGGAGATCCTAGAAAATTTCAGNCCAAAAAAAAAAAAAGGCTTCGAACTGGAAAGCTAAAAAAACTAAAAAGGGTTTTCGCAAGATATAAGTCCCTTTTTATTTTAGTTTTTTTTGAAGTCTTTTTTTTTTTTTTACACTTTCCGATTTCCGACAATATCTCTTTTATTTTTTTGTCTAGCACTCCCCCGCAAAAAAAGAAATCCGGAAAAGAAAAAAAGATAGACAGTTAGTTATCGATCCCGGCTTCTCTCCCGATTTTTTCAAGTACATTTCGGTCTTTTTTGAGGACGGAAGAAAGAAAGAAAGAGGAAGAAGAATTAGAAATAGAGAAGGAAGAAATGGCTACACTAGAGGCTAGGACGAACGACGATGCGCTTCCTCCCTGGGATGGGAAGGAATCGAATTATGTCACTATCTTTGCGCTGATTGCTACGAGCTTGGCGTGGATGGCTGTCGGCGGGAGGTTATTCGCTCGTAGGAAGTTCTCGACTTTCGGCGCTGACGATTGGCTGGTTATTCCTGCGACGGTAAGTTATTGCACCCTTCCCCCCGCCCTTCCCGGCGATCGATCCCGTAATATAGACATCATATCCCGGTTTTTGTTACGGGGACGAGAGTGGGGGTGTTAGGGCTAATTTTTGATATGTTCAGTTTCTGGTAACGGTGAATACCTTCATGGCATGTTATGCGGACTTGAACGCGGGTATTGGCAGGCCTTTGTGGGCGGTTTCGGGCAAGCAGTTTGAGCTTTGGTTCAAGGTTTGCCCACAGCGTCCCTAGATACATAAAGGTCGAGTAGCACCGGCTGACGAATGTCATTACATGATGCAGTGCACACTCGCCAGTAGTTTCCTCTACCCGGTCATGATGAGCACAGTGAGGATCTCAGTTCTTCTCTTCTACCGTCGCCTCATCGGCCCCACCTACCAGACGCTCCAGTACTGTATCAAGGGACTCATACTTTTGACCATCCCCTATGTGGTCACTTATGAGTTCCTCCTGGGCTTCATGTGCAAGCCCCCATCGTCCTTCTGGAAGCCGTTCCAGCGCAATGCCGACTGTGGTGACGTCTACTATTACAACCTGCACATCACCCTCTATTCTGTCAGCCTGGTATTTGATATCCTCATCTTGGTGTTGCCCTTGAAGGCTATTTGGGAGTTGAAGATGCAGAAGCGTCAGAGGGTCCTGGTCTGCGTTTTGATTGCCTTGGGCGCTTCGTATGTTCGCCTCGGACACTGGGACTAGGAAGGAGCGCAGGGGCTAACGAGGGATGATTAATATAGGGCGTGCTTCGGGATCGCATACAGACTTGCTCTCTGGGTCCTCGAAATGAAGAGGTACCCATACGTCGACCCAAGATGTAAGCCCCATTGACCTCGCTCTCCCAATAGACATGCTAACACGCAAGCTTTCAGGGGCCGCCAACCCCCTCAGCAAGGTCATCCCACCTCAATTCGACCGTTACGGCTGGACCTACTGGGTTCCCTCCCTCCTCGAGTCCAACATGGCCATCATTGGCGCCTCCCTACCAGCACTCAAGCCCCTCCTGACGCAGTATAACTGCCTCCAACGCGGAAAGTTTTCCAAGTTCTCCCAGGGCGGTAGCGGCGGCATGACGGATCCGAGCGACACCAAGCGCTCTCACGGAATCCAACGCCCAGGACCCTACAGCGAGCAGATCGGCAGCAACAATGACTCCATGGAGCTCCTCCACGTCGAGGCTGTCGGCGGCGCTTACGCTGGCACTTATCCCGTCAAGCACTCCCATGTCACCACTATCAAGGCGGACGTTCGTGATGATCTGTCCACCGACTCCGTGCTGCCCGGGAGTATTGTACAGACCAATACTGTTGAAGTCAGGGTTTCTGAGAAGCCTTAGGCTGCTCACAACAGAGTAGAAATGGGATTGGAGCGGTGGCGATGATGATGATGATGATGATGATGATGGGCGGCGGTGTGTGCCCTGTGGTTTCTGGTGTGTACGCGTGTGTTCTCTTCTATGGGGGTTCTATGTTATATTTTAGGCTTGGGTTGGGATCTTTTTGGATTTTTTTCTTCTTCCGGGGTGCGGGTTAACTGTCTAGTTGGTTTTTTGGTTTTAGGTATTAAGACTACAGGATGTAATAATGAATGCCAAGAAGGTTTTGATAGTCTTGTTCTTTGTTCATTCATGTCTGGTATCATAGGTGGGTGGTTTTTGTGTCGGTTTGGGATCGGGGTGGTTGTCTAGGGTACGATAGTGTCGGCGTTTGCCCAGCCGGGAGGAGGATGAAGGGGAATGGCGTGTGTGCCTGTGTGCATTTCCCTAAACTTTAGTGATCATACAAATAGACAGCCTGTTCATATCAGCCCGGCAGCCGGGACTAACCACTATTGTAGGATTACCGAAATCGGACAATACTTTGTCCGAAAACGCTGGTATACTTAGTCATCCACTGCCGTGTAACAAATGTATTCGTACGAGTACATGCGCACCCGTCGTACTGTATCATCCACAGCCACTTCGGGTCATAGGCGACATGGAAACTCACGCAACCCCGATCCGAACTGAGCAAACTTCACGCTTACCGTAAGACACACCATCCCTTAAGAAAAACGAGGCGAGACATCAATCACCCTATCATATCATCGAGTACGGAATCCGCACAGACTGCATTCCTAGAGTGGAGTCTTTGCGGTGAATATATCCGGACAACTTACAAGCGGGTGCCAGGGAACAGGGGATTTGGAGCCGGATGGTATTTTTACTTTGAGGTGGATGAGCCTGGCTTCACAAAGTTTCCAACACTCTCTTGCGCGGAGTTTGAGCACTTGATCCTTTGGGTATCTCTGTTTTTCTGGTTTCGACACTAGTAGGAAGGGAAAAAATTTAAGGAGAATCTCCGCCGAAGAATGTCGTGCCAGATAGAAGTCGCAGATGTCGAAATTTCTCATGATCATCATAAACCCTGAGCCGAGCATGTGCAAGCCGAGGTGGCCAAAAAGACTCTGCGGATTTTCCCCCTTTCTCTCGCCCTTCCTCGCCATCTCTCCCTCCCCCATATCAAGTAGTACGAGTACTCGCACATGTCTCTGATTGCGAAATCTCCGCACCCAGCCAGGGACGGCAGGCCGTGTCTTGGCGCTAGCCCTCATCCGTGGATAATGACCGTAGACGCCAGAATGGAGGAAGAAAAAAAAAAAAAGACTTTCCCGAACCTCGCACAGGTAGAGTAATAACAGCACTTGCTAAAATCAAAAAAAGGTATCCGGAGATCCTAGAAAATTTCAGGCCCGGGGGAAAGGAAAACTTCAAGATTTCCGGAAACCATCTGATTCTCAAATCTTGTACGATACTGTATTATTTCGTCGAATTTACTATCACCGTATAGGGATGGTATTATATCCCCAGTGGTGGTATTGGCTATTATGTGCAGAGGAGAACTACAAGAAGAGAAAAACATCATCCAATATCTAAAAAATTCTAGAAAATGCAAAAGGCAATATTTATATATTTCCATTATCACTATCAGATTTTGCAAGAAATTTAATCTCTTTATAATTATTATGATTCTGATTAATATTAGTATACTATCTATCTCTACTATTTTCTTGCAACTCTAAGTTACTTAATCAGTTTAGTTTTATGTTATTTCTTGTTTTGATTTAGTTATAGTAATTTTGAGAGGTTAACCACAACTTGTACAATTTTCCAGATACAACTTAAAAGAATATAGTAATCATAGAGCACTTCAACCACTATAGTAGTTTTGTATAAACTCATATATAAAAATATTTTCTTACCACTACTACTACTACTAACTAGGTGTTGGTTATCATCTACCTAGATTGATATTTGACAATACTTTTTTCCTAGACTGACTATTTTCTTGTTGGCTTATTGATAACTTGAAATTTTTGAAATTTTTATCTAGTTAGCTAATAGCATGCACTACTATTTACTACTAGATTAGTATAATATCTCCTAAACTGCTGAAATAATGGAAAATTTCATACTATCCCTTTGAGTATTTGTAATATAGGTTAATAAGCAAATTCTGTTAATTACTTTAAATTTGTAGGTATCATATGCAAACCTCAGACTACAGCTAATATTTGCTATATAACCATACCTACCCCTACCATTACTCAAGAATGCTGAGCAGATGTATTAGTCATCTCTGTCTTAGACACCAACAGGAGCAGCACAAAAGTTTCTACACTCTTAGTAGTTCAGGTAATAGTAGTACTATGATAGCAGCATCTGCTGAGTTTATTTTTTTATCTTCTTGTTATAATACACACTTTCTTATATAGCAAGAAAATCCTCTGTCTTACAAATTCTGCCCTTCTAGTACTTTTTAGAACTTTCCATATAACCCCATTTCCGTTACCTGTATTTTGTATAATAAAGAAAATCCCAATCACATATTTCCTCTCAGCTCGGTTACCTAGCAACCATACGACCCCGGGCTGGCTGTGACAGATCAGAAATATCAAAACATTTCATAAGAAGCTTCAACGAGTGATACTCCATGCTGTAGATAGTGCTTTTTTTTAATTCCTAGATTTGAGTATATATATGAGCATGTAGTAGTAGTTTGTTAGGTCCTATACTTGAGTATCTGGAAGTGTGAGAAAATTATATGGGGGATTTTTCTTCTTGTATCATATGTAATTATAAATTGTATCGTCTGGCATGGGTTTACTCTTAGTCTGGCGATCACTACTCTACACCGGTGCCCAACTTCAACTCGGGTGCGCGAGCACGAGTATGACGAAAAGCCACCTTGCAGTACATAATAGATACGATACCGGTACTTGCACCAGTAAACCTGGCCCCTGTTATTGGGGGCAGCGATAACCCCGGGGCCCGAATTGCGAAGGAGCGGGACGACCGGGTGGGTTGCTTCTCGTCAGGGCGATCCCTGATCCCTGCCAATTTTCTCCAATATTTTCGCGATACGGTGCACGAGTAATACCCTGCTGGGCCACTTGGAGGGGCCGCGACGAAACCGCTTCGACGGGGGTCTCATCGAGTTTCAATAGCGAGGTCAAAGAGCTGGGCTATCGGCGGGGATCGATGGAGGGTTAAGTTGGCTAGCGGTGGAAGGGAGCCCTGTTGATTTCCATGCGAAAGCAACGTATTCTGGAGGAGCCGAAAGAGTTGTTAATCGTGTGCCAGAGGGCCTACGTGCTGTCTCGGTACTCTGGACATTTACTCGAGAACAAAGCTGTTAAGGCCGGATCGAAATCGGCCCCAGTGCTGCAGTGACAGAGGCGATAACTACGCCGTACACGGAATAGTTGCTCTCCCCCGTTTGGAGTTAGTGTGGTGGTCATTTCTAGAAATAATGCCCAGAAACCGCCAAGAAATGGTCTTCAAAGTGCTCCCCCCATCGTGTGGGTGATGAAAAGAGCTGCGGAATTGCATCTGTGCAACGGTATGGTGGGTTTGCCAAGATCTTGCGTTCTGCAGAGACGTTTTCTTTTGTTTTTTCCTTGCCCAGGGCTTGGCGTCCTGCACGACAGTGGCGGATTTGGTGGGGTGGCGCGGGACGGACGATACCGGTGTGGATGAGGAGGGAAGGAGGGCGGTTCGCTTGGGCTTGCGAGCTTGGGGAAAGTGTTTCACGGCAAGGTGGGCCGGATTTGTCTGTGGTGCTTCCCGGTATTGTATTTAATTATATTTCGGGTGTGAGCCCACTGTAACTCTGTTGAACTTTGGCTCGTTCGTCGGAATTACCATGTGTCCGGCCCTTTCTTCAGCGACCACTCGGCCAATATACGCTAATTTTTGGTGAAGGAAAAAGAGAGAAAGAAAAGTCAGCTAACTCTGGCCCACTGGTTAAAGAGGAATCCCGTTCTCTTGGGTGCTCGGGCGGCGACTGGGCCAGCCGGAGCGGCTCAGCAGACTTACACTTGATACCCTGTAACCGTATTGGTATCATTCTTATTAAAGTACCCTACTGCGGGTGTGTACGAGTAGTTTTGGCAATGATTGTTAGATGTGATATTATACTCGAGTACAGTAGTGTTCGTGCCGTATCTTCCCGTTGCGCTACGGCCCTGGAAGTGGATGGGTGCGTGCGTGCGTGAGGAGAGAGCTCTGCTCGTATGCATGTGTGCGGAATGTGAGATGGGGTTCAAGGGAGGTCTGAGAGGAGGAGAGGGGAAGGGTCTGAGTGATTGATTGGTTCCCGGAAGGGGGTGTGGGAGGTGGTGCTAGTGCGGATGGATGGTGGGAATGCCACGTTGTTTGTAGATGCCACTACCATCCTTGGCGGGACTGAGGGTGTGGGTCCACTTAGGTGGGAGGACGGAAGAAGAAGAGGGGGAAGGAAAAACGGTGGAGGCAGAACATGGAAGTGGAGAAGAAAAACAAAGCAAAACAAAGGGAAGTCTCTCGATCTACGCTATCGTACTGTTTTCGAGTTGAAAGTGAATTATTGGTTCTATTGGATATCTTCACGGTTCTCAAGTTGGGAACTAGAAGCTGTTCAAGACATTCAAGAAATGCACTTTGTGACCAATGGAACACAAAAAGAAAGGAACAACATGGTTTCCTTGGGGAGAAGGAGTCGTACAAGTGTTTATGATACGCTGTGATGGGCTAGCCAGATGGCTTTATGGTTTATTGCGGGGCCCACCACTGTAAACCGAAAACCTTCCGGCTAAAAAAGTTACGGTATCATACTGTGGTAGCTGAATACATACAAATCCGATAAACCCCTCCCCAAACCCAATCCACCCATCGTCCATCAGGCCCATTGCTCCCCTCCTCCACTCTAAACTGCGGCTCTTCCCCGCACCATTGCGCGCAATATATATCGAATCTGGGGGCGAGAAAGAAACAAACAAGAAAACAAGAAGACGAAATGGGGGTATGGATATTACAACGAGCGGGCCAACAGAGCGGTCCAGTAACCTTTTCCTCAAGGTAATAGTAGTACTATGATAGCAGCATCTGCTGAGTTTATTTTTTTATCTTCTTGTTATAATACACACTTTCTTATATAGCAAGAAAATCCTCNCCCCCCTCCCCAGCGGCTTATATACTTTGTGATGGGTGAACATGAAGGAGAGAAAACGCATGCACAAATATAGAGACACGGATAGACGACCCGAGAACTTAGGGGACCTTGGACAGTAGATAACCGTCGTTCTGCAAAATCTGAGCAATCTGCTTGGGATCGTACTTGTTACTGATAGTCCTCATCTGCGCGATATTCCCGGGGGGATAACTGGAGATAGGGTTCTGGTCCCTGGAAGCGTCGTTGGCGTAAAGGTACGGATTTCCGAATCCCATAGAATTGGAAACCTCGCTCCACTTGTCTGTGACAGCCTTGCCAGCCGCGCGAACAGCGACGTCGTCAGCAGCATTGCTCCAGTCGATGAGCATAGTGAACCATTGCTGTGTCTGACTGATGAGGCCGAGTGTGTTTCCACCGGCGCTGTGCCCGTGGTCTACAGCGCTCTTGGAGAAGGACTGGATGGAGAAGGACATGCTCGCATCACCTCCCGTGGCGGCCTTGATCGCGAGCGCCTGGGTTTTCCAGAAATCGTAAACCGCTTTGTACATTGTGGCGTTGACACCGGTGCTCACGGCACGATAGTCGTGGCGGGCAGGGATCGGTGAGAAGGCGGCTGAGAGGGAGGCGACGAGCTGGTGGTGAGTTCCGATGGTGGGAGGAGCAAAGTGTCCCAGGTAGGGGATGTCATAGAAAGCTGAGAAGGCCGATGGGGATGAGACGGGGCCACCGTAGATGTAGCCAACCAATGTCACGTCGGTTGTTGCGCTGAAGACGAAACCGGCCTTCGTGTCTGCTTCACCGTTCATCTGGAAGTTCTCTATCGCATCGAGGAGTGCTGGGGTCTGGTCCGTTGCATATACTCGCACCTCGTACCAGATTTGCGCGAGATCGTTACGAGTGTACATGTCGAAGCGGGTCACGATCCCAAAGTTGCCAGAACCGCCCTTTAGCGCCCAGAATAGATCCGAGTTCTGTGCGGCGTTTGCGTTTAGAATATTGGAATCGGGGGTGACAACCTAAAACCAATAAGGTGGATCGATCAGTCTCAGTTCAGCCCAATTTGTGGCGGAACACGGATGAGAGGAAAAATTGTTTCGAAACACATTTTTCTTCTTCGCTTGTCATCCTCGCATTAAATTTCTCACCTACCTCGAAATTTTTAACATTATCGCAGGCCAACCCGTACCGGTTCGCGAAGAAGGAAAGTCCTCCACCCAGGATCAAACCGCCAACACCTACGTGTGGGATTCTCCCACCGAGGACGGTGGTGCCCCTCTGCGCAAGGTAATCGTAAACTTCAACCCATGTGAGGCCGGGACCGATGCTTGCGACGGTCCCGTCGGAGCTCAAAGACATGGCCCGAAGCTTCGACAATTCGATGAGCACAGTTCCGTCCGAATTGGCGTACCCGGGATTCGGCGTGTGTCCACCGCTGCGCACCGAGTACCTCACATTGAGGAAGCCGATAATTTTCATGGTGATGGAGACATCTTGAGCTGAATTCGGCGAAACGATACATCTTGGTTTGAGCCAGCATGTCTTCGACCTAGGCACAGCGCACAAATGCAAGATCAGCATGTCTGTCACTCAACGGAAACGTTTTCTTGATATACGAAGAGAAGGCGGAGACGAACCAATTCATAGTACTCAGTGTAGTGTATGACGTGCTTCCCTCCTCGCACGAGTTTGAGGCAAACTTTATCTGGATTATCCAGCAGGTGAGATTGGTCGCGAGTACGGTGCTCCGCTTGCGCAGTTTCGCCTCCGGTGGGGGAGCGCTGGTCAAGTTTAGGGCTGCCGCACTCTCGTTCAGTTTTGCGGCTACCTCATTGGCCTGCTCGGGTGCCAGAGCAAGCGATTCCACGAATTTAGTGATCTCTGGGATTATTTCCGGGGAAGCTGTTTGTCTGGGTGCCAAAGCGATCGCTGCCGAGTAGGCTACGTTAATGAGAGCGCAGCCTATACCGAGCAGTGAGAGCGCGTGGATCCTCATGGCTTCGAGGTCGGGAGTCCGAAGGTAGGAAGAGAGTGGGGGAGAAGAAGAGGGGGGGAGAAGGGGAGGGGGGTGAGTGCCCTCCTTTGCGAGGAAGAGGAGAATAAGGGGAGGGAGGGGGAGAAGGGCGAGATAGTAGATGAGGATCCGGCGGAATGGTGGAAACGGACGAATTCTTGAAACTGGAGATCTGGGGCTCTTCATGGAGTCTTTATTCACGGCGCCCATCACGATGAGCACGGATATCGGACTTTCTTTTTCGGCCCCGAAAAATAAAAGCAGGGTGGAGAAAGTGCGTAGTGTGGTCCTGCCCTGATGTGGTGTAAACTCACGACGGTAGATGTGATGTCTGTGGGACAGCGCTGGCGTTTCCTTCCACCCGGGAAAGGAAAGATGGCTTAGTTGAAAAAGAAAACAGATGGCCAAGTATTATACCGGCAGTCCTATAAGCAGGGAAATGCAATTACCTATGTATCATACTTTGCGAAGTATTGTATCTTGGTAAACTACCGTAGGTGCTAGTGCGGGCGTGCTGTAATTGTCTGCTAAGTTACAAGGGTGTAACAAGGGAAGGTGCCAAAGAAAGAAAAAGGAACACATTGAAGGAACAGATTCGCCGAAGACAGCGCTTACCATTTCCTTTCTCGCTCACCCTTTACGGCTATTTTGGAAGGGAAATGGGTACCTGCGACAAGTGAGGAGGTGTGTTTTCGGTGTGCCTGGAAGCCGGTTTTGGCGGATTGGTACAGATGTCATGCAGAAGCTCCAAGTAGACGAATGGGTGTGTCTGGGGGAAATTGCCATGTGCGGGGGCTTACCTCCCTCCCCTTCACCAATCCCCCCACGCGTTCTGGAAGGAACACGGGAAGCGACTCAATTTTTTTGCTTTTTTGCTAAAAATTTCTATTCTCACCATCGGTAAACGAGTATAAAAAGCACTAATACAATTATTGCGCGGAGCATCGTACCCTACAAGGTTAACTAATGTACTCGTAACTAGCCTAACCTTCCCCCTCCTCCTTCGCTCTCCCCTTACTTGACTGTGGTAACCTGAGGTACCGGTGGTTAGAGTAGCATCCATGAGTATCGTACAAAGTATCATACGCGGGTAGGGGTAGGGAAAGTGGGGTGACCGTGGTCGATTTGGTGAGGTTATCTGAGAAGAGAGTGCGAGGTTAGCTCTGCTCTACCGGTATCCTCCTGTGCCCTCTCTCCCGGGGTTCCCAAGCTACAGTAAAACCCTCGGAAACATTTCCATCACACGGAGAGTCCCAGGTATCATACAGCACGTATCATACTCGAGTACAAGCACTGGAACCCTTGCATCACCTCACAGGTTGACGGGTGCTGTGCCTCAGCGGGGTAGGGGAGGGTTGATCCGAAGGCGCGAGAAACGTGCTTTTCTCACATAATCGGAAGATGGTTACCCGGTAGGAATGAATATACTTGTATCATACTTTCGCTAACTTTAGCCACGAACAACTTAACAGCTGTCTATGGTACGAAAAAAGGGTTGAATATGTCTCAACAGAGTGCTTGGAACTTTACAAGCTAGCTAGAGGGAAACTCTCACCGACAACGCAATACGGTATTGGTATCATTCAAGGCAGAACAAGATGACAGAAGGGGGGGGGTGAATGCGAGAACCGTATAGCCGCGCCAAAAAAGCCCATTGGGATAGCGGTGTTTCAATCGGAAGTAAAGCCCCTGGCCCACCAAGCAAGCGCATACCGTAACGGCGAACTGTGGACTCGTTTCCCAAGCTTGGATTAAAAACAACCATACAGATGATTCCCGCGAGGAAATTCCCTTTTCGACAACTTATTATGAGGTATGAGACATTAAAATGAAATGAAAAAAAAAAAAAGGGTTTAGCGAAGAGGGTAAACTGGCAACTTATGTACGAGTACTGTTCGGTTGCTACGGCAGTGAAAACTGTACTCTAGCAAAGTATTTGTCCCGATATCACATTGGCTGGGCTGAGCTGTGGGTCCTTTTCCCCTTGCTTCTTCTTCCCTCCCTCGCTCTCTTTTGGGGGTTTTCTTTCGTCCCATCATTGGAACGTCAGCCCCGATCCCTACATCCATGTGGCAGACGTGCAATTTTCCCCAGCATGCCGTGCGACCTATTACCGCCCAACCATTTATATATTGCTTTTTCGGCATCCCAATCCATCAAGGGTACCACGCCCCGCTGGTACCTGTATGTCTCACAATTCGTTCTTTTGCTTCCTTCCATTCCTTCTTTACATCTGAACCTTAGTGGACTACAGTATACAAGTACGGATCCACGGCCGTAACCATACGACTCTGCCTCTCGTGGCATTGAGACACAACTTTGTCGTGTGACAGTAAAAGGACTTTAGCGAGAAGGGCTGGATGGAGAATCATACATATGCAGTACAGTGCGTTCGAAAAGGCTTAGCACAGTACCACCCTCGCACTACCTTGGGGTCAGGCGGGTAAAAGGTGTAGCCAGCTGTCTAGCTAGTACGCACAACTGTCGTAGCTTCCTCTATCTTTTCTCCTTCTAGGTTTCCCTTCTGGTCATTCCAATATCTCGGAAAGGCTGGCCAAGGCGTTTCTGCGTCTAAACTACCGCTGCAGCTCTCGCAAATAACTCATGCCATAATTTCACTTTTTTGTCTTTTTATCTTTTTATCTTCTTTTCTTTTTTGGTGGCAGAAAAAGGCGAAAGGCCTTTCTGCATATATCGCAGATTAAACCTCGATTACAATACACCAAATCTAGCATTTACGTCAAGGGAAGAAGTAAACATTGGTGGCTGTCGCTACTAGTCACCTCCTCCTCATCTTTGCACCTTTCAACACACTCGTCCACACGCCTCGCACATATTTTCCCCCTCCGTGCATAGGAAAAGGCCCCCAGGTGGCCACGGTATCAAAAAGCCTCCGCTATGGATTCCACAAAGTCCTGGTCGCCGAATGATACTGTGCGAACGCCACGGATGAGCGCCATGCATCGTTTCTGTAGAAGAGTAGACACGTTCATGCTATCACAGCATTTTTGACGTGCACTGCCGTGTGGCATGTCTCCCTCGTGGGATCCTAATTTGGGCAGTACCGATATATTGTTCTCTCCCATCGCTCTTCCTCTTCCCTTCACCACTGTACCAGTGCTGTGCGTGTGCGGAAGTATGACTTGTCAAATCGACGGGAGTGTGGGGCTCTCCCACCCTCCATCCCCCACGCCTTCTCGCGGGTTGGGGATTCCGACTCGGGCTGACAACGCGCTGCCCAGGTGCCAGAGCCTTGGTTTTATCGCTGGCCCTGTCGACGTTTGATTAACCTTTGACTAAATTGGTTCCCTCACTCCCTCTGGGCTTGCACCTCTAGTTTGCACTATCCGAGTAGCTTCAGAGGTGGACATGGTTGGGGGGTATGCTGATCCGTTATCCGGTTCGGGAAATCGCGACTACATTTAGCCATGGCGTTTTGCAACTGTATGTCTTACCCAAGTAGACCGACACGCCCTTAGCTTAAGGGTCTGTTTGGCTGCAACCGTTCCGTTCCGTTCGCAGCCAAACTGACCCTAAGCCGAGCGAATGGCTTCTCTTCACCGCCTTCTCTCGTAACCATCTTTCGCTTCCCAAGCGCACGCGCGCGCACGCATTTCGGTATCCCATCGGCATATACCGACACTGACTTCTAGTATGACACTATAGAGTTTCATCTGGACGATTTGTTTTTATTCCGCAGTGTACCCGTACAGCCTGCACCCTAGAGGTAAAACAGAATAAAGACGCGAGAGAGAGAGGGGTATAAAAAAAAAGGAAAATGAAGGGGTGAAGGGAAAAAAGAAAAAAGAATATCAATCAGCCTCCATCCTCATGATCGCTATTACTCTCATTGTGACCCTCTCGTTCCCATGATCCAACCCACCCCCTTCCCCGGATCCACCCCACAATATTCTATATCCAATTCCAACCCAGCCCTCTACTTACCTCCACCTCCCACCCCCACCGTCTCATAAACGTAATTCCCTCATCATCACTCTCTTACTCCGTCACCGCATCCCTCTCTCAAAATTTCGAAAAGAAACTCTGATAAGCCAACTCGACGAATGCAACCAAGGTGACATACTTGCCAAACTTGATATTCTGCCTGAAAATCTTCCCACCGGAGGTTCGGTCCTTGAGGTCCAGCTGAGCAATCTGGTACGGAATGAGGAGTGCCCACACACCAATAGCAAAGGTCCAGAAAATGTAGCTGACGTTGGACGCGTGCGCAGAGAGGGCAAGAAGGCTGATGATGAGGATCCCCAGGAATGCCAGGAATGGATGGATACTGGTGCCCAACCAGAGTGGGAGTGACTTTACGCCAATTTTCTTATCGTCCTCGGCGTCCTGTCGGTGTCATCATTAGTTAGTCATCTAGATACATTTAGTAGCATGTATTTATAGAAGGAACCGGTTACCTGAGACCCATAACAAGTGTCATAATACAGCGTCCAGCAGCTAGTGGCCAGGAACAGTGGAATGCACTTCTCCAGATCGTTGAGGTCCCCGGCCATGGCTGCCCACCCGATCAGCGCAGTCCATCCTACCGCTGGTGCGAGCACTAGCTGCGGCCAGGGGATCAGTTGCTTCATGTATGGGTATATCGCGTTGAGGAAGTACATTGGGATCGACAGCAACAGGGTGTCCCATCCCAGGCAGTAGTGTGTGAGTACCGATGCGAGGGCTGTAAGGAAGGCGCAGGAGACTAAGGCGCCAGCTACCGAGATTCGGCCCGATGGGAGAGGTCGGTATTTGGTGCGTTCTACGCCGGCGTCGACGTGGCGGTCTATGATATCACTAATTAGGCTGAATTAGTTACTGAAGTGGTAATAATTAATGTAAGGGTGGAAGCAGTAGTGTGGTGATGATTAAGCTTTTCTCGGGTACTGTGCATCACCGAGTTGGGTAGTACAATAGGGAAATAGTAGAAAGTAGTTGAACTTACTTTCCGGTACACCACGCTCCATGGACTACTGTCATACAGAGCCAAATTCCGGCCAGCTTCTTTATCGCTTGGTATGAATCTAGCGGTTCCTTTGAGTCTCCTGCTGCAAAGCATGCACCCCACACTACCTGTTGTCAGTATATAAGTTCAAAGGAGTAAATAGTATACCCATGTTGGTTGGAAAGGGACACCATACTTGCTGCGAACCATTCTAAACAAGACTCACTGGTGTGGAAGCGTGCCAACTCCCAGCAGATGGCGAGGGTCTGCACGCTCTTGCGAATGATTGGCATTTTGAATAGATATCTCTAACGATTCGACAGACAGACGGAGTCTGTATGCTCAATTCGGCTATGGGTGTAGGAATGAGAAATATATCGTAGGCTGTGAAGGTGATTGCTGAACTATTCGGGACGTTTGAGAAGGATGGTATATGCGGTATTTATATCCTACTTTCCTTCCCTCCACTCTATCCCTGTTTCCTCCTCCATCTCTCCTCCACTCCCACACACCCTCCCAGAGCTGTACGGTAATATCGTTCGAACAGCCCTATCCCACCGCAAATACTCACACTCTAACCCACATGCCAACAACAACTCCCCGGCAGCCCCCAACATATAGTACACTCCCTCCCAAGCAAGTGTGTTCAAGTAGGGTGACAGACCAGACAGGCATCTCCGGTCTAATAACAGTGGTACCCAAGATCAAGTGAATTCGCAATTGTGCCCGATACGACAAAGAAGTATCAAGGTCACGCAGGTCACCGGAAAAAAAAAAAAAGCCAACCAACTCATGTCCGGTGACCATGGGCAGGAGCGTTGGCACTGGGCATGGTATGAATGGAATAGGAAGAATACTTGTAAGATGCGCAAGGAGGGCCAGGGGCGTTGGTTGGCTCGGTAGGTAGGCTCGAGGCTGCGACGCTAAGCTTTTCTCCCATCTTACTACCCATCATGTTACAATAATACCGTAAAGATACTTTTCACATTCGCATTTGATCGGGGCGGAGAAATGCATTCGGAAACTCCTGCAGGAATTTTATTACGGAGGATGAACCGATCAAGTAGGTCACCGATGAGGAACGGATACCATCAAGGTAGTAAATTTATCCAGCCACAACATCCTTCTGCGCTTCCTTCCTGCTAACTACCGGTTCTGGGTATAGGCATGGAATGATATGTAATTGTCACGCACCGCCCTGTGCCGGAAGACGGAGGGCTTCAGGACAGTATAGTGCCGTATAAACTCGTTAAATCCACCATCAGACTGTGGGGTTAATTGAATGGATAAGTGGAGTGACGGATTCCGGTTGACGGGGTCCGGCGGGCTCAGCGCCGCGGAGGCTATTCTGCATCTGGGAAACATTATTCTTTCTCGGGGCTTTCCTTCTTTAGTTACAGAGATTAAGGACCTTCAAGGGACAGTGGAAATAAGGAGATTTTACAGTACGGTACTTGTAGGTGTACTCGGGCAGGAGGAAGGGGAAAAAAAAGGAAAAACACCAACGGGAGGGTCCGTAATAATTCGTGTTTATCTGTTGGGTCCGGTACTTTCAACCCACACTTGTAACAAAGCGTGACGAGTCCCAAGTCCCCGCGGTTAGGATGGGCAGGTGGTAAATCACACGAAAAACATCACACAACTCGTGCGGTTGGTCCCTGAAGCCAAGGGTGACAATACAAAGTACTCGTACATGTACCGGGTGGGGGTGACGTCACGTATGTTGGCGTAGGGGTCGAGGGTCAAAATGTATGATAGACTGACGCTAGGTCAGAGAATGAAGATCATCCTGTCGGCTCGTTGCCACTGCCCCTGATCCAACAACGTAACAACCCCTATCCACCAGGTGACCAACGCTTTGAAAAACCAATCACAAGCACAAGAAGCGGTTTCCGTCTCTCCCTATCAATTCGTCTGCCATTGCGGCCGTCTAATACGCTACTCCGTCTCCCTTCTTTCCTTCTTACTCCTGGTTTGCTGGATTGAATTGGTTTCCTTCCCCGATTGAGCGACGCGAGTAAGACAATCATTTCAAGCCGCACTCACCACGACCCAGTAAGTGCGGTAGAGTACTGTAGAGTACTCGTACAGCACCTCCACGGCTGAAGATCCCAGGGGAAACTAAAAGCTTACCACCACCATCCGTCTTATCTTTCGTGCCCGGATAACTCGCGTGAGGCTCTATTCACCGGTGGCATCATTAGGTCAAGCCCTCTGGTTGGGTCACGTTATATCCAACAAGACTCCTTCCTCACTCAAGACGGTCAGTTGATCATAACGCAACTCCTCAGGCACCTAACTATCCAACCGGTCCCGGTGGCAAGTGGTGATGTTTAGCATGGTGATATGAAACATTATTGGGCAATATTTTAGCCCTGCGATGTTTGTTGGGTTGCCCTTGGCCCTGTGCACAGAATACTGCTGGTTCCTGGGACTCGGGGATGGAGCCGGATTTGAAGGGTGGTGCTAGTATCGTGCCTGGGGTTTATGTCATAGTATGAAACTTTGGGACGGTGGGGAGGGTCTTGGGTGAGGTACCGGTACAAGTTCCAGTGGGCGGTTTGGATATCAATGTCTACCGGTGGTAGGGGTTGTGATTGCGGTAGCTACAGTTGTAGGCAAAGTCCTGTACAGTACGTCAACCTCCCTGGCCGGGGCTTGTCGTATCGGCGGCAATTTTTTTATTAAACACTTCAATTGTTTAAGGGATATCAGTAGCAATGCAAAATCAGCCCAAACCGTGCTAACGACAATCGCAGCGTAATAGCATCCTGACACCCACCTTATCCCGCCTCGTCCCGCCGCAACAGCTTAGCAACACAACACAGCAGTAACTTTTGCTCTTCCCCACCGCACCAGCTAGTGCACAGTGCTTGTACTCGAGTACAGTACAGTACAGCATCGCTCACGTCACATAATACAACACCACCGTCCCCCTCCTCAAAAAAAACTCTAAATAGATACTACCTGTAATAACAAAAGCCTATCCAACACTTCACAAAACCAATCTCAATCCCACTCCCACTCCGGGAAATACCCTCCCTTCGAGGTCACAGCAATGCGCTCGAGGCGCTATTCCCGCGCCGTTATGGTAGGCAACTCAATCCATAAGATTTGCCATAGCATCCGGGCTAAGCGCCAGCGTGCGCTCTTGAGAGCAACATTCAAACTGGGAAATCGCTCACCATCGGTCGTGGATAGCCCGTTGTTTGTTCTGGGCAAACGACCCAAGCCCAAAACGACAAAAAACCTGTCCTTGTTCCCTGAACGGAGGTGTTCGGGCAACAACTCAAGCACCGCGGGGAGAGATTCTCTTGCTCATCATGCAATGAGTTCTTTCTGCGTGTTTCAGCCCGATAGTTGCCGAAGTGATGTAACTCAAGTTACTTGCCCGCTGTGCTGATAAAGTGTTCGGACGACTTGGCGCCAAGATACGTATCGATACGCATCAATCGACGCCATTGTGTCCGGACACCCCGTGAATCGGCAGATACGGAGTAAGGGACAACGGTATCGGAAAATTTTGTGTGCTTCATCGGTCCCCTTCCGGCGGGCTTTTTCGAAATGGGTGTTCAGCTTGAGCACTATTTGATTAATCTCGCTAATGGACTCTGCTGCGGACGCGCCCGGGGCGATTTGCTTGGTCTCGGCCCGCTGTTGTCCTATGCAGTGGATTAGTTAGCGAACAAGGTTAATTACATGAAACTCTTGTACGTATAATTGATTTATGTCGGTTTTACTTACAGTAAACACTCGGTCTGTAGCGATTGTACTGTACCGGTATTGTACTGTACAGTACGGGGACAAAAAGATTACCGGTAGTCCGACACGCGGTTTTACACCAAAAATGGACATTTTCAAATGGACAATTCTCAATGCTGCTTATATGAAAAGACTTCAAATCTTTCAATCAGCTAGGGAATGACTATCTATTCCAACCTCTACAAGTGGAAGTGTAAGGAATCAAAGCTGTCTTCATTGTTCATGATTGCATCAACCAGTGTGAAAGTGACCTAAATTTTTGTATGGGGCTTCATACAAAAAAAGTACATGGCAACCAATACCAGATACTTAAACAACCTTTTCTCCACCACTTTTCTAATATTTAAGGATTCTGTAATATTCTTCATGTTATCTACAAGTTTCCTAATGCATGAACAAGTTTGTGCAGATTCTCAGACATTGCACAATGAGAGAGGGTGGTGAAGATGGGCACTTTTGGTGTAAAAAAGGCATAGGACGAATCTTTTTGTCCTAGTATTATACTTTACGTTAGCTTAAGTAACCGAACATTTGGCATACGCGGCAACGCACGCTCGGGCAATATCACTACCGTAAGAACTTGAATAATTGGACCCGGTTTCATGTATGTAGTCCGAAATTTCCCCCTATGGAAAGGGGGCAAAACACACAGCGAAAATAGGCCCTTTCCCTCCTCCGAGACAGAAAAAAAAAAAAAAAAATTTCTTGACCTTACTGAGAGAGGAAAGCCCAACGACATGAAACCGGGTCCAATTATTTCAGTTTTTACGGTACTTAACCCCTCAACTTCCGAAGTACCATACCTCTGCTACGCAAGGTATTTATTTTGATTGCTTATTTATTTTATTTTTAAATATTTTTGAGTTGTGGTTTTGGCAGCCATTTTATGGAGAGGTTGAATGTTCAGAGAGAGAGCTGCGTAGTCTACGGTTGCACCGTGATGTCCAACTAATCGCGCTAACCTACAATTTGATACAAACAACCGACGGTCTTGGAACTGTAACAGCCTTTTAACATAGCATAATTCTCGAAAACCCTACTTCCATATAAAATTTATTCCAACTATCGCCAAATGGGTTTCCTCCCTTAAATATTAAAACTAAATTTGACTTCTACGACCTCGAAATCACTTTACCACTATGACTTTCCTATTTGCTTCTGTCTTCTGGGGTGTATCCGTGTTTGATATCGTATCGTTAGTTCCTACCCACTCCAATATGGTGAACAAGATATACCAACTTTACGCTATGCAACTCGCTCATTCCCCCGACCTTCCTAGAATGACCGTGAAGGATATGTTTCATGCCGGGGGAGGAATTTTGGAAACCCACGTCCGGCGGTCTTCCTTGTATCTAACCTATCCCGAAACTTGATCACCTACCCACACCTAACGATCCCTCCACACCCACAATATTGCGTCTCTCTTTCTTGTGGGGATGTTGCTTCCGAGTCCTCTTGTGATCGGCAGCGAACATTATTATGATTTTTTGGCAGGATTTGGAGGTATGAGCTACATATTTTTAGCTTCCGAATTCGCAATGGGGGGTTGGGGGATATAATTGAAATGTTCTTCGAATTGGGTTATTCATAGTAATGGTATATCTTAGGGCATTGTGGTTTTTTCACTCTATTTCCTGGCCCGCCATCACCAGCATTTTAGTGCCATTCGCCGCAAAGTAAACCAGGCACCCGGACCTGAGATCACAGTTCTTGGCGTACTGTAAAGTACAGTACCACTACTCAAGCACGTACTGCACTGTACTGGTACGGTACTACTCTCTGGAGCACATCCAAAACCACCCAACCAATACCCTTCTAGAACTTCCAGTACCTGGCTCAATACCGGTATCAACCCTCAACCCATTGGCTACCGGCTGTTTTCCCCACTGGATACCAGGCCCTTATTTTGCCTCCTTGACCCAACCCATCTTTCTTAGCAGTCTCTGCTGTAATAAGGGTGTATCATATGATACCATAAAAACTCGCCAAACTCACTATGCAGCCAAGGCCCAAGTTCAAGGGTAGTCAATCGGAGCATGCCAATCTTTTGAGTTCTATTCTGAGGAGTAGCCCGCAGTGCGTAGTTGAGTGACCACAGCGGGATTAGACGGACTGGAGAAGAAATCTCGCAGTACTTGTGGTACCGCATGCATGGTCCCTTAGCGTGCATAGCGAGTTTTTATGGTATCATATACCGGTACCGGTAGTGAGTGCGGCACCGCGCCGCAGGCTAGGGGCTAGCGATGCCCTCCTCTCTGCACCGCTCGATCCTCTCGTTTTTCCTGTTGGCAACGAATTTCCGTATCCTACAGTCTGATAACGGTGTTGTACAAGTATGCATCCTGCAGTGGAACGTCGCATCCCACTACCACATTTGCAGTGTACTGTACTAGTGTAGTACCGGTGTCCTCCTTCCCCCCAACCACTGGTATCACGGGATTTTGCCCCCCCATAAAATTCCTAGGGTCTCGGTACGAGTTTTTTTTAAAAAAAAAAAAAAAAAAAAA
>PYWC01000028.1:625265-664566 GCA_003182015.1 Tuber magnatum | reverse complement strand
CTCAATTGCTGGGGCGACTTCGCGTCTCGTGGCCGGCATTTGGAGAGATAGGGGAGGGGGTAATGGCTTTTGTTCGTTTTGCCAGAGTGAGTGAGGCCGCTTTGATGGTGACCAGGAACAGCAGGAGTACGGGTACTGTATAGCCGCGCTCCGCTGCCCCGGATCTCGATAATCCCGGATGCCTGTGTTGTTCCTCGCTGTCCCCTATGAATCTCTATGAATTCCGGATTTCTCTGCACCGGGGCCCGACCGGCCCCCCCGGATTATTCGCTGTACTGGACAGGTTCTTTGGGTTTTGGTTGTCTAGTATCGCGGGGTGCGTCTATAGTTATCGCGCTCGGGATCTGAGGGTTTCTCCTGGTACAGTACAGTATAGTGCCGGTATAAGGAGCGATTGGCTTTCAAGTACTGTGCTTCGCGTAAAACTCTCCTGCGCCACTGTTAGCTGGTTCTCCGCTATGGGCGGTAATGTGCTTGGAATTTCTGATTCCCGTTTGTTGGGATAGGATCGCTCCTTAAGCTGCTTTGTTGCGGGGTGCTAACCCTACTTGTAGAATTTTCTCCCCCATTGTCCAAATTCTGGTGGAAGGGGGGCATACTGTGCAATTCATCTTTCCCCGACAAAATCTTCCGTGACGGACCCCTTGATACATTAAAAACTAACTTGACGGCTCCAAGGTGAAAGTTCAGTTTTTGCGCCATCAACTAAATAGGTTACAGCCCGGCGGCTGTGTGAGGCCGGCCCCACGGTGTCCCTCTGCCCCTGATATCTCGCAGTGGAGTGATTGCACTTTTTCGATACCAGTACTGCAGCCAAGCGCTCTTGAAACCTTTAGAAGCTGGCGGATAAACGGCTCAGGAAGCCATGGAGGTAAGGTGCGCGACACAATACTATAAACCTCCTAAGGTAATTCATTTTCATCAGGATGTGTACCGGTATTCTGGGTCACCCTACGCGTGTCGTGGGTTTCCCTGGCGGCATAAGGAATCTGATCGCTTTTCTGGGGAAGAAAAAAACTGAATGCCGTGTGATTCCCGGGTAATGGGTGAGTATTTGGGCGATTTCTTAGGTATACCGGTACCCTCGAAGACACTGACAATCCCGATAAGGCTCCAATAGTGGGAACCGGGGGTGTACGCAGAGTACCCCTTCTTAAAAGTGCAAACTTGGGATTATGATTCGAAAGTTCCTCAAGAAAACGCCTGACCCCCACAGCGTCTCTTGGCTCATCGTAGATGGTGTTAAGAGTTGTGGCGCAACGAAAAGAGTTTTTTTTTTCGAGAGTGGAAACCGGACCACCCTCGTATATGTTCTCGATAAAACGGTATTGGAAGTTTTGCAGATGACTCCCATTGATCGTAAATGCTTCAGCCCCAGTTGAAACAGCTCACTCCCCACTCCCTCCTATTCATATCATTCGAAGGTTCCACCTTGTCACAAACAGCCATAATATCATGTCTAATGGAATGGTATAGGTCCCCAAGGTGCTTAAGAAGTACTAGGTGCTCTAAAATGCATGCTACTCTAGAAAGGGATGAAACCGCTCTCCAAAGCGACCTCAACGTGTCATGATCAGTAGGAGAACCTGTCCTCTTAGTTTCGATCTCGAATGTGTCGGTTGTAGGCTTTCTAGCCGCAAGCATCGCTATGAACAATAAGTTGCGGTATTATCATGCAGTGTCTGCCAATATCGTCAAGCAATCTTTTTCAGCTTGATATAAAGGGTGATATTTCTGGAGGTGGCCTAGCCTAGTATGCTCGATAAGCGATTGAGATTACCTCTTACTAGATGTTCTGAGTATTGGAGATCTCTTTGCCAGAAGGGGATGGAGGATCCGGATTGACCCAGTGTGGTGTTTAAGGACTCTGTTCCAGCTTCGAAGTCTCTCAACGTTGGCTATGCGGTAGAACAAAACCCAACAGATTGCACCATTTTTGATATTGGTGAGAGCCTCTGGTGTTAGGTTCGTGGAGTCGGAATCTCGGATGGAACCCATTAAAGCACTTGGGTGTGAATCAAAATGGATATTTCTAAAGACAGATGCATGAGTTTGATGGAATAGAGATGGATGGGGTTTTCGGAATTATAATTACCGATTGTCTAATCAGTTTTACGGGTTCTGAGCGCCGGAAAAGTTGCATTTCTGGGAAGAGCTGAGCTAGCTACTGGAGTAGCGGTACCCTTCAGTGAGCTTGTATCTCAGAGTGGTTAGTATATAAGTTAAGTGCCGCGGAGGGGGAAGAAGGACCAGATTCCAATCCCACCCACGTGGACAGGGAGGTAAGGACTGCATGATTTTTATCATATAGATCGTTTGTTTGGGGGCTGGCAGGACTATCTCTTCTTCAGAGTTTTTAGGAGGGCATGAAAGGAAGGCGATGAGTTCTTTAGGCTTTCTTACAATTGGGGTTGTCAGATGCGGTAGCACGGTCTTCAAGGTGATGGGATCGTTAGTATAGCCCCGAGGGTGGCTTCGGTGCGATCCCTCTCTTGAGAAAAAGGTGACACAGTCACCTTGGAAGCAAGACAATATAGTTGTGGCCAAGTGGAAACGTCTTTGCTCAGCTGATTTGTTTCGGAGGTGGCCAGATGTGAAGAACTCTAGCACCTCCAAGAGTGCTCCATCTTTACCTCGATTGGATGGCCCTATTATGGTCTAATTGTGGAACCAAGGAGCTTGAAGATTTATACGTTCAAGAGTGGAGCGGGGGGAATTACTCGGTATGATGCTTGTTCCGTTGGTATCTTGATTAGAGTGGGGCTAATATGCGCGTGTAATGACAATATACGGCAATAGGTCCGCTCAGAGACAGTTTTTTTTTGGGGGGGGGGGTAAATAATACTATTGTTCGCTTTTCCAGCCATATCATAATATTATGTCCATGCCTCACACACTCTCTCGTCCACCTCCTTTGGCACTAAAGGGATGAATACTCAGTTCTTATTTTCTTGCATGGAGAGACTATGGAACTGTTTGCACAGATATCCAGCTCTTGATCTCCCATATCGTGAGGGGTTTACCTTATCGCCTCCTCTCGGCCATCCTTATCGATTAGACACTTTTTGTAGTTGTGTTCATCGTTTCTTTTGGAGCTCGAGCGCAAACTTAGGGCCGCATTATGGTGCTACCGTATTCTGCTAACACTTGTTAAAAACTGAAAGAGTTTTGCCTGTACCGCGGTATTATGCCGCTATTGTTCGACCCTCCATTGCTACATCGGAAATGCCGCAGATGGCTTACCGAACTGTAGCCGGTGGGCCACAGAGAGAGGTACCAGTGATATCTCTCCATGTCATTTTCTATCGGCACTTTAAAGGAGCGCAGATGATCTGTAAGACGGGAACCATAAATGTCCAAAAAAGAAAAAAGTTTTTTTCGTAGTCAGATGTTTGGGCCCAAACAACGCGGTTCATTCTCAAGTTCATGCTTTGCAGGACACGAATAGCGGTTGCAGGGTTTCGCTGCGATCCTTTCTCACAATAGGAACGAATGAGGACGAGATACACACGCACCTCTGTCGCAGGGAGCGGCCTCCTGAAAATTAAGGGGAGACAATGGGGTAACACGACATGAACACGTTTTCCGGCTCTCTCGGTATTCGGGTCTTAAGTTACCCCCGGGTTCCCCACCTGCTATCATACCAGTATCATCGCTACTCCTAGCGAGCTTGTCCTGCTTCAAAAGAAAAAAAGAAAAAAAGAAAAAAGCGGAAAACATGCAAAGGTTTCGACGAATCGCGAAACTCATAGCTGCAGCTGTATACTGGCGGGAATACGACAAAAGCTCTTTGGGCGATTTGTGGAGGCTAGATATCCTGGAAGCACGTACTCGAGTACTGTACCTCATAATGTTGTGATGTTTGGAAAAGGGACTGCTGTTGCATACACCAAAATCCTGAGGCTCCGACCAGTTTTCCGCAGTATGCAATAGCAGTCCTTTTCGCAAATGCCTCGAATTTTCTACTGGTACTCGTGCTTGAGTAGCAGTTTCTAGAACAGGTGGTGAACAAGGATCACGCAATTAAGATACATTACACTCGAGTATCATTGTTGGCACCCCCAATCTTGGATTCGGCTTTCCATCACGGTTTATCTCTTCGCATTTTGCACTATCATTGGGTAAAAATGAGAATGCTGGCCGACTTCAGGCCGGTTCGGAACTTATGTCTCATGTGTTCCCCTCACTAGGAGAAACACGCATTCCGGTGCTGCTTCTGGAATCTTTCCTGCTGGAGAAACGGAAGCTTTTGCGTGTTCAAGCCGTTCCCTGAACTCATGGAGTCGGACCCACTTTTATAGATTTAAGTTTGTTTTTCCTGGAGAAATACTCCCCGTGCGCAGGAATGATTGAACGGATTGGCGGATGGACGGCGTTGAGAGCTTGGAGATAAAAAGGGTATCCGTTCTATCATGATTTCCTGTAGTTCTCGATTACCTAGATATCAAAAGTTCCATACATCTCTAGCGCTCAAGCAACCATGGCTCCTCAAGGAACAGTCCTCATCACCGGCGCAAATGGCACACTCGCGACAGCCCTCGTCGAGAATCTCCTTATCAGCCATCCCGAGAACCCACTTCTTTTAGCCGTGCGGAATACCTCCGATTCCGATGTGCACACAAAGAACCTCCGCCGCATCTCTTCTTGCCGCCCCTCTACTCCCGTCCATATCGAACCTCTAGATCTCTCCTCACTTGCCTCCGTGCGAGCATTCACCACCACCGTCACATCACTAATATCTTCCGGCACCATACCCCCGCTTGCTGCGATCGTCTGTAACGCCTTCTCCTGGGGCCTCAATAGCGGAATACGGTTCACAAAGGATGGCTACGAGTCCACATTCCAAGTCTGCCATCTCGGCCACTTCCTACTCGTCCTGCGGCTCCTCGCTTCAATGGAGAGGACTGGCCGAGTAATTGTGATCGGCTCGGAAGAGCACTCGGATGAAAAGCCTAGCCTGATAAGTCCTTATCGTCCTGGGATCCCGGAAAAGGTCGAGGAACTTGTCAAGCCGGTTCCTGAAGATCCAAAGACCACCTTCCATAGAGGCTTCACAAGGTACGCTACTGCGAAACTGTGCCAGACGATGTTCATGTATGATCTTGGAAGGCGGCTTTCTCAGGTATGACACCCCTATTCCACCTCTATCTTAAATGACATAAATCTAACGGAATTCAGGATCCAAACCTCTCCGGAATTACAATATCGGTGCTCGACCCCGGTGGCATGCCTGCATCCCGTTGCTTTGTCGAACACCCTGCCGTCGTAAAGCTGCTCATGAACTACGTCTTTGCTCCGGCAGTGTACGTACTCAGATACATCACTGACAGGTTCCGCACCCCTTGGGATGCAAGTACTGATGTCGCGGATGTCGCTGTGGGAGACCTTGGTAAAGAAAGTGGGTATTACATTGGCAGGAAGAAGATAGACGGCAGCTGTGCTAGTCGAGACGAGACTTTACAGGGCGTCCTGTGGAGGAAAAGTGTTGAGTGGGCGAGGTTGGAGAAGGGGGAGACGATCTTAGGGTCGACTTTTGCTTAAGATTCCCTTTTTTTTTCCTAGTGGACTTTTATTATTTTTTTCCTTGTGTTTACTTGTTAGATAATTGGAAGTCTCCGTTCTTTTGCCCGCTCTACTTCGCTCTCCTGTTTTCAAACTTCTTATTTTCCTGCAGGGAGGGTTGGTTTCTTCTCTTATCTTGGTCCCCGGTGTACCGATTTGCTTCGGCCCAATCTTCCCGTTTGGTTACAATGAGGTATGATATTTCTTATAGATACGATCCTTGCGTCTGCCCGAATAGCTATCTCTATTAAGGTACTGCCGAGGCCCTCTGATGATCGTAGCTATCCGACACCCTTTGATATAGCCATAGCGTCCAGTAATTTGCACATCGATCCACATATCTCTGTATCGACGTCACACTCTCTCCGTTTGCCAGAAAATATCAACCGTTAACCGCTATAACGTGCCCACTATGGCGTCTTTCCAATCCTGAGTTTTTGTCGGCAAACGGTGAGTTATCAGGTTTCTCGGGACCGGGGGGCGATTGCTGTTATATATGGTGGCATGGGTCGCTCAGGCCGAGTACTGTATACTGTATCCCGGATTCGACCCGATATTGTCCACCAATCGGAGATGAGGACTTAATAATTCATGGTTAATCACTCGTTTTCAACTAGAACTCCAAAAAACTGTCCCAGATCCGCAACGCTCCTTGCTCCACGAGATGTCATCATAACGCTTGAAGGCTTGATGCGGCACTTTGTTTTTGAATAATATATTATTTGAATGCGTAACGGCGACCGGATATACCAGGCAATGATCGCGTGTGACAACTGATCCCACGCTTAACTCGATCTTCAGGGCTTGCAGAAGGATACCTCCTCCTCCTGCTCCCTCTCCCAAACCCCTACCGATTATTTCCTTCTAGCATACTCCTAACACCCGATTCCTAGACAGCGGTATTTCCCCCGGATCCCTGTAATGCGAATTTATCCTGGGGAAATGAAATATTGTTTGCGGGGGACTACGCACGTCTACTGCAGAGGTATGCGGTTCTACGCCTGTTTCAGGGAAGAGTTTGTCGCGACGGAGGGTTCGAACGGCTGTGGGGTGGCTAACAAATAGCGCGGCGGTATAGTGGACGGAATAGTTCTAGACTTCGGCTGGGTGTGAAACTTGTGATCGGAAACCTCGTCGTCTTGCTCGTCTCCTCATTCTATAAACTAACGGTAAAGACGGGTGTAACTTATATGTGAAGCGGAATCAAAGCCTTCCCGTACAGTACCTCCATAGATCGTAACGCAGATACTTCTTCCTCCATGCATGTCCCTATTCCCCCGTACACTCCCGTGATAACCAAGGCAAGACATGTCCAAAGAAACTTCTCCGCACACCACTAAAGCTCCCGAACAGTGCGCAACACCCCTAAATGATCCGCTGTACTCCTGTCACTTCCGGAAAAATTGACAACATCCTATTATTTCTCCATGGCCGCGAACAGAGTTAAGCTTCCTCCGGGGAATTTCTCTTTCTCTCCTAAGTCTCATCCAGATTTTGTAGCGTTCCCCGGAGTACTTGCCCGGAGGAGATACACGTCTCCCGTTCTGCCTTTAGCTAGCACCTCTGTCGATTGCGTAGCTTTCTCTCCTGAGGTTCCGCTGCTCAGCGGTCCTGGAGCTTGTCAGAGCAGAGCCTCGGTATGGGATACGCCGATGGCCGATGGGATTTAAAGCCAGGACAGTAACATGGGTTAAATCCCGGTTGCATGTGGCCTCTTTCGATTGTGCTCGGTCTGTGAGGTTGTTTGCTTCGGGTGAGCTCGGGCACTGGTGGGAATTTGATATGGAGGGATCCGACAGGCTATTGGAGTGGACGGTAATGTGGGAGAGTTGAGAGGTAGGGATACTCGGAATTTACGCACGGTAGGGTGCGATTGGCGGCTCAGCGGACTATGAGATACCCGAGTACGTAAAACTTGAGTGTCTATGGTGCTAGTACTTGGGAATAGCGATGTAAGTGAGAACCACCGGATGGAATTCCGCTCGTTGGGGCTTGTCTGCGTCGAACGAGTATCTCGCGAGACCGTGTTATAGTAGAGCTGCGGTTCCTGGGGCTTGTGCCTTGGGACTATTCCCTGGACACTTCCCCAGAGGGTAGCTGTCCAGGTCACCTCGTATATACAAGGGACTTGATGGAATAGTAACCTTACAGTGACTTAATCAATACAGAGATTATAGCAAGACACACACCGAGGGTTAATATTCTATTGGTCTCAAACCGAAAACCAGCGTTATACTCTGCCTCAAGTGGCAGATGTTGAGTAATTCACCGAATATCACTCGAACAGTGAACACCTGTATTCTCACTATATTTCAAATGTTGTACTCTGAAAGGAAATAAAACTGGATCGGACAGTGGTGTCGTGAGCGGTGGCTCCAGTGGCATCATATGTGGAGAGTTGCACTCTCCATCTCGGCCTTGAGCCAGGGAAACACCTCATCGGTCCGAACGAGGAGAATGGTTATGCATGCCTCCTCTAAGATATATCCCACTCTTGCTCTTCCTTTTCTCCCTTCTTCGTCTCCCTAACCCCGGGTCTGCTATCATAAGTAGGAAAAATTCACAATGACCCTCCGCCTCTTCATCCTCCTCGGCACTTCAACCTTAACCCCCAATCCTAGGTCCTAGCAATCCACAGCTCTTCCCCGTAGGTGGTAGCGTTACCCTCGAGGTCGCGTTCCCTCCGCTGATGGCGGTGTCGGTCGGTCTCGATGGTCCTTGTTGCGCTCGCTGGGGTTTCGGTGGCCTCCGTCCTTGGGGCTGGATATGTTATTGTTGTCATTGGGTTGGGGTCGAGGGGCCAGTTGGAGATAGTGGGGGTGGAATGAGGTAGAGTAGGTTAATGTGGCGCAGTTGATCCAAGTGCTTGGAAGGAGGGAGTGCAAGGTTGGGGGTTAATTGAAGTGTTTTTTTCTTCCTTTTTTCCAAAAATATTGTTTCTTTTCTAATTTCGGTTCCGTTCTTGGGTTCTATTGATAGCTTGGTAACGCTTTCCTGGGTTGTTAGGAGAACCCGGGTAGACTGGGTTCTTCTAGGGAAAAGGAAGGGGAGAGTGAATTCTAGAAGAAGCGCTCCAAGATATTATTGACAAGGCTACTGGGTTGTTTGATCAAGGCGATCTCTGAGAATTAGAGGCTGGGATACAATATTAGAGTGAGAGATGTATTATCCGTTGTGGGTAGGGGCGTCGCGCTCGTAGCGTCCATCCAACTGTTGATTATAAAGCCAATTTTCTGCAATTTAGCAGCTGGTGATTATATCATACAAGTTATGTATTGTTGCTATGGGTTAGGAATTAAGACCCCTTGCTCTTGAGTAGCAGAGAATTTGCTGCACTCTTGCTTATATTTAGGGGAAATAATTGAATCTGTGTATGGCAGTATGGTAGATATTTACCATTTTCCCTTGTTTCCCCCATTCCCATGTTTTCTGTTTCCATGATAATATTATCATACTTTTATTATGATATTATTTGCTTGCCCCTTCAATCCCAGGTGATCTTCTTACCCTTACCCCTGATAACTACTACCTGAGTAAATTTGTTGCCTAGAGCTTGGGGGGGTTCAACTCGAGGGCCATGTCCTAGAGGGACTCAATCGGAAGTGGCCAGCTATGGAGGAAGACTTCCTTCTGATGATATGACTAGGGCTAATCCTGACACAGCAGGTCTAGTATGATATCGTAGGTGCCTAGCATCAAATGACGGGCTACATAATATTGGTGATAAAAATCCCCCTATCGATAGTGAGATACTACTTCTACAAACCCATCCCAAACCGCATTCAACCGAAAGACAAACTACGAATACACCGAACTCTATCTTATAATCCCTCAGGCCTGGAGGTTGCATTTGGTCATGTTATTTGAGCTCGAGACGGAAAAGGGAAGCATGATCTCAGGCGTGAATCTACGCGATAACTATGGCTCCGTCCCGATAGGCCACTTTCACAGGTGCCCATGTTGAAGGGGGGTCCCGGAGAGAACAGGGCTTGGGTGGTGGGTTGCGAAGATGGATGCTATAGTTAGTATCATCAAGATAGAATCATTCCCGAACGGCATTCTCACTCACCCAGCGGGTGTATGGCCTATCTGATCGGTCCTCGCTGACGACGGATCCGCGATGGGGTCACGAGTGGTATCAATAGCGGAACCCTGGATCGGGTCTCGCACAACAAGCGAGATCCCTTGCTTTATGTGCTGCCCCACTGTAGTGGCACTTTCGATGCTCCAGGCTTGTAGATGTCGATAACTTGGGCTAGTGAGCCAGGGGTTGAGCATTGGTTTCCGGCCTAGCCGGGGGGATATAGGATAGGTCTAATGAAGGGGAGATATTGGAGGTGGAGGTGGGAATTATCTGGAGGGTCGGGATTGAAAGATAGATTTTCTGCTTTTGGAGAAGAGTTGAATGGGTATGCCGGAGGATAGACTTACGGCCCGATATGTCTCACATTTGGGGTTTAAGGTCTGGATGTCGGGGCTAAGTGAACTGCGCTTGCCTCAAAGTCATAAGTCTATTTGAACAAGTGGACCTAACCCGGTACTAATATCCCTTAGTAAAGTGCCAAGCTTCTCCGATCATTCGCTCACGAATAACTGAACGCTACTAGAACTCCTGTAAATCTTGGCATAAATACTCTATGAGTGGGGACAAGTGCAGAAACTGTATTATACGCGGGCAATTTGAACAGCCGCACAAGTCCCCCAGGAACCAATGATCCTCATGACAACTTGCTTAACTTAGTCGCCGTGCGCATGTTTAGTGGGTTAGGGTTGAAGTGCTTTCCCTTATCAAAACAACCTGCGGCAGAATACACGTAGTGCCTGTGGACCAAGGGCGGATCTGGGATCAGACCAAGCAGTGCGGGGAGTACCAGTCCAGGGTGTTCATGATGGGGGGTTCGAATTCTACAGCCTATCAACTGGGTAAGGGGTGGGCGATCACAATGATCCGTTCAGTTCAAGGGCTGATCATAGAGGTTATTGGATTGACCTGCTGCCAGTTGTCGATAACAGCCTCTCACCGCGGAGCGAGCCGGTGCATATCGGGAATGTCTATATAGAGAATCACCATCCTATGGGGGGCTGCATGGGGGTTCCCGGATAACCCTACTCCACTATGAGCAACTGTACCCCGCCAATTATTGAAGCTGTGGTATCGTACAGCCGGTGTCACAACGGGTATCATAGTCGGCCCCGAACACCACAATAAGCTTGTGGAACCTTCAAACTCTTGGCGCAAGAAGCTTTTCAGCCTCAACCCTCGTCCCTTTTTTGTAACCCATGATAAGACGGCTGAGGCTGGACTCGATCTCCCATCGACAACGACAACGTGGGTACCTCTAAACGAGCGAACGAACGAGCAACAAAACTTCATCTCAACCGAGTATCATAGTACGGTAAACCGCCGGTATTGGCAAGTTTGTATATCCGATTAGAGGCTGCGGAAAACAGCGTATCAGTTCACCATACATTGCGCTATTTAGTCGGGTACTCCGTGTTGGGGTAGGGCTGAGGGTTGTCGCAGCCAGACACAGGTTGGAGGCAGCGGAAGTATCGTCAGCTAGCTTGCACAGAAAGCTTGCATCCTTCGTTTATTTTCTTTGTTTATTTTTTTGGACTACTAAAGTAGACTCGATAGAGTAGACAAGAGTATCGCTACCACTAAATAATGAGGCTCACAGCATTCCTCCCGCTCATTCTGTCCTTCGCGGAGACCGCCCTAACCAGAAGAATCCCACAAAATCTTCAATCCTTCCTCGACGAGTACAAAGTTCGTATTCGCAATTCCCGCACACTCCTCCCAGTTGATAGGACGGACTAAAACAGGCACTCTCCACAGGGCGGAAAATGCCCGATAGAACTAAAGTCCGGCTTCCAATTCTCCGAAAACCGGGCCAAATCGGCAAGGTACTGCACAACCTCTGATCGTAAATTCCTCTGGACCGCCGGTCCCAAATCCCTCGCGGATATGGACATCGACTGCGACGGCGCCAACCGCTCCGACGGAAAATGTTTGAACGACCCAACGGGACAGGGCCAGACGGCGTTTAAAGATAGAGTGGCGAAATTCGGGATAGAGGACCTGGACTCCAATAAGCATTCCTACATCGTGTTCGGGAATCAGAAGTACTCGCCCTCGTTCGAACCGACGCGGTACGGAGTGCCGGAGCTGGGTGTTGCGGTGGTGGTTTGTGGGGGAGAATTTGTATGTTTGCGTCCCCCCCNTTAGCTTCAAGGGAAGGGGTTTGTTGGGGCTCGGACTAAGGGTGTGGATGCGGTCTAGTTCTATGCTGTCTGGGGCGACACAAACGGTGGTACGCTCGTTGGTGAAGTGAGCATTTCCCTGGCGACCGCTTGCTTTGGCCAGGGCATGACGGGGGATAGCGGGCACTCTGAGAGTGACATTTTGTACCTTGTCTTCACGGGAAATAGGGCCGCGGCGAATTCTGGTGTGGACTGGTACTTATTGAACCCTCCCGACCGCCCTTCCGTGGGCAACTATTGGTATTAACAAATCCCAGGAAAGCAACAACATTCCAAGACTTTGAAAATTCCCTGGAATCGGTTGGGAGGCCGTTGCTTGAGGAGCTGTGCGTACACCTCATTCACTCCTTTTCAAAGCCTGGCTTTAGTCTTCCCTTCGTATTTTATATTTTGCCATTGTCTCTTTTCCCCAAGACTAGAACATGGATTAATGGGCATGGAACTGCAGATGTCCCAAGTACGCTGATGAGGGAGGATGTTACAGAGATGGTTCGCGCACCGGTTCCACTTCCCCCGGGTCGCCCGGAACTGATGCTGGTGATCGTGGTAAATTAGGGAACAAGTCTCTTGGCACGCGAGTGATCTGGGGTGACACCATCGCCAAGTATTGGCTTGGGTTTGTGGTGGGTGCGGTTGGGGTATGGGTCCTTTTTGGGGGTTTTCCCTGGCCCGGGTGAGGGGGAGGAGTGGCTTCTTGAGTTGGGATTGGTAATTATCGTAGGTTTAGTCGTGTATTCGGGGTTGGCTGAGTTGGGTTTGGTGCGTGATTGCTGATGGGTGAGTTAGGCGTTTAGTGGGGCGGGGGTGCGAAAGGCCTGATTTATAGTATTGTCATCTATAAAGAACGGGGGGGCTTCTTGTACTATACCTGTGCTGGTAGTAACTAAGAGTGCTTTGACACCATGTCGTAGTCACGCACTTGATCAACTAGGTACGAGCAGATTACCAGACGCTTCTATAGTAAGGGCTACTTGCCGTCCATTTTTCCCATAGTGTAAGGTCGCAAAATATTAGGCAAATCAAGCGCTGTACCTATGGGCGATAGGCAACGACGTTCTATCAACAGTAAAGTACAAAAATGACCCTGTCAGGTAATTCAGCATTAGGACCTTAGGGGGGGGGCTATTGTCCCATATCACAACGGGATAATTGTTCGAGTACGATAGTACTCAATACTTCCAGCTTTTGCAGCGGGATATTCAAGATGTGCCATGGCAGGAGGAGTGGCCGTTCTCCACAAGGGCTGCTAATATTCGAGGGTAATGCTATGATACAAAATGAAATTAACTATCGCAAACCCGTGGAATACACAATGGACTAAACCGCTCCCATGATATCTACTCAGGGATCCAGACCTCCCACCCCACCCAGACCACCAGTACAGCCACTAGACAATGGTGTTGGCGAAACAGGGTTCCCTTTTCCCCTTGGACGATCCGCCTCCCTACACCAATTACGCGATACCCTCCTATGGTCGCATTATAATTCCTCCCAGAACTTCGCCAAGGTTCCCGTCCGGGGACTTCATGGAAATGTACTCGAGTACCGTCCGCCCCTTCAAATCCACCAAACCACGCTCCCAACACCCAGAACCGTACCCAAGAGGCCAAACCCCCTGTTTAAATCCCCATTCCCGAGGGCGCCATTCACCTTAGCCCCCTGCGGAAACTTCAGCCCTCTATCAGTCCCATTAGAAACTCTCTCCAACACCCCTAATAAATCCCAGAACTCCTTCGGCCACTTCTCAAACACCCTTTTCCCGCATTCTTCGTTACCCTTCTCCTCCTCCTTCTTCTCGACTTCTTTAGGATCACACGTGTTACACTTCCTCGGAGGGTCCTTCCCTGCCGAGACGATTGCGTCTTTGGCTCTATCGGTACAGAAAAGGGTCCATTTTACACGGTAGGCCGCCAATCCATTCGCAGCGATTGTGGAGTTGGTACTGTTCCTGTCGCTGTGGCCATTAATGTGTCCTTCCGCACCCGTCTCCTCATGTTCGCCCTGATTGGAGGTCTGGGACGCCGTGGCCGTGGTTGTTTGTGTTGAGGCTGGGAAATTGGTTGGTGTAGTTATAGCGGGTGCTGTTTCGGAGGTCGGGGTGTTTGTAGAAGTCGGAGCTGGGGCACCAGCCAGGCTTTCTATCGCTGCCCGAGAACTTGGGCTCGGTGAGGGGTTTGGCATTTCTGGTGGTGCCGATATAGAAACAATTTGCGAAGCCGGGTTCGATGCAGTGGGCCGCGATACGTTTTTATCATAATCGTTGTCATTGTTCCCGTCGTTACCCCCATTCCCACAATAACCTCTAGAGCAATCCCTCCCAGCCCCATCCCTTCCATTTTCCTTTCGGTCCCTCCCCCTTTCCTTCTTCCACTTCCACTTTCTCCAATCATTACCACTATCATCACTATCACTCTCATCACTACCACCGCCATCGTCACCATCACCACCACTACCACCACCACCACTCCCAGTTCCACCGCCGCCACCCGCCTCGCAACCAGCGCGCAGCCTTCCCTCACAAAACCTTTGTCTTGCACTCTCTAATGATATCCTTAGCGGTTCGTCACTCAGTCCAGAAACACAGTTCCGGATAAGTCTTGTACAGTCCTCCTGCCTCGCCTTACAACTCCTGCTATCGTTTTCGGTGAAGATTGCTGAAAGGTCTTCATCCGAGACCTCCGACCCCGCCTTGAAGGGACATTGCGCAACAGCAAGCCCAGTAGCAAGAAAGCATATTGGCAGAAGGGCGCGCGTAAACATGAGTATAAACTCCTTTAGCACGAGCTAGAGACCTGCATGCGTGATGATGATGATGATGATGATGATGATGCCGATAGATATGCTAAAGCCTGGTCGTGGGTCCGGAAAAGAGGGTAGAATACTAAACGAGCGAGATACGGTAACGACCGGCGTCCGACGTTATAGAGGATGGGCGAGTTAGTCGACTAGGCCCTGGGGGGAAGCCCCGTTACTATACCGGCGAATGGAAAAATGTATCTGATATGTCTTGGCGCAAGCGCATAATGGGGAGCACAAGCTTCAAACGGGGTTTCGGCGCCTCAAGGGTGGGCTCGAGGGACAGCTTTTGGCCTATGGGTTAAGGTTTCCGAGACGGGGAGGTGGCACTTTGCCATGTACGATATCTGTAAATTACGGATGGAGAGTTGTCAAAAATGGTGACCGTAGAGGGGCATCAATGCGACTGGAGGGAGCGTGATACCCGTTTGGATGGGGTCCAGCCTATCACGGACGAGATACTATGATAACTACGTATTTTTTTTGCCACCACCCCAACACCGGTAGAGAACATCCGCTTCAATTTTCGGTTGCGCTTAACATCTCGCCTCGCGCCTATCCCCTACAGCAACCTTGAAACGATATGGTACTGAGTACATTTATCATACCATCTTCCCCTCTATCGCTACACCAGCGATCCGAGACCATAGACACTCCAACCACCGCGGTGCGGCGCCTTCAAATACAGGTATCATACTGCATCCCAAGAGTTCCGCCCAACCGTACCACCAAGTCCCATATGCCTTACCCCGCCCGTTTCCGGCAATCTACGGAACTAGGCATGAGTTTGGGCCAGCGCCTACCCGACATGTTCAATGCGCTCGCTGGCTACCCCACGTGGCACGAGGGAGTTTCATGAACGATCGGCGCTACCGCAAATCTTAAAAACCTTCAACGTACCTTTCGTCCTTGCGACAGTTCGGGTCCGCCGAAGATCATGCTCAAGGCGCTAGCGGTGTTGCTCGCGCTATCGATGCCGTGCTATTTTGAACTTTGACATCGGGAACGGCGCGCATCCCTGAGAAGGGTATCCGCGCCGGACGCTCCGTCCAAAGTGCGAGTGCGAGAAACGCGGTTCCTTACTTCGCGTGATGCCATTGCCGAAATTTAAGCCCCCGCTGAGGAGGAGGAGGAGGAGGAGGCCGGTCGGGAATCGATAGCGCCTTAGGTCGGTGAAGGGTATCAGTCCCTCGGATGCGTGTCAAAGTGAGACTTAGATTAGCAGCCATTTCTGTGTTCTTTAAGGAAGGGGAAGAAGCGCGGGGGAGATATTCCACGGGATCGCGTTTTCGAAACACGAGAATAGGATGGATCACATTCTACCCACCATACCCCTCGAGACATCGGTAATCGTCAGGCATGATGAGGAAGACTGCGGGCGCTTGTAACTTGCTCTAAGCTCACCAAAACAAAGGAGCTAGGACGTACAGTACCGTAAAAACTCGTGAAATCCACCATCTCCATCAGCCCTCTAATCTCCGGATTCTGAGTCAAAACTCCTGAAAAGGACTAGTGTTTTCCTGACACAGTACAAGATCAGCCCTCAACAGGGGTTGGATCTCGCTAACTGGTATTCGCGATTCCGTTAACTTGTCAAACTAACCCTATCCTGGGCTGGCGGAGATAGTGGATTTCACGAGTTTTTGCGGTACTCGCTTAGGGAGTTACAGTCCCTGCGCAGAAGTGTTCCTGATGCCGCCGAGTCAGCACCTTGAGCAATAAAGGGGCAACTTTCGTAAAAGAACCAGGTGCGGGAAAGTGACGATTGTGGACTATAAGCTAGACAAATATTGTGAGAGTAAAAAAAAATCAAGCCTCTAAGGTACCGGGAGACCTGAAAACGTAGGGGAACTATAATAGAACAAAAAAACTAACATTCCATGGACCACCTCTTTAACCTCTATAATAGCAGTGGTGATTGTCATGGGAGACCACAATTTCCTGGGGGATCCTAGAGGAATTATTTATCATATGAGGAAAGCTGTCTTCAAGCAGTTTTCGGCTGCTTTGGCATTGCATTCATGGAAGAAACAGGGGAGTGCTAGTACACATTTTGCTATCATATCCGGGCAATCGAAATGTGCTTACTAAGATGTCTCGGATTTCTTTACGAACACTTCTGCACAGGGAATGTAGAGAGTAACTTACAATGAAATTGAGACGCATTCAGTACGGTGATGTCATGCCTCGTGAGGCATCGTCAAAGACAAGCCAACTGTAGACTCGGAAGGAAGCTCTAGCATTGCTGGTAGTTAATAGCGGATAGGACTCGAATATCGTAGAATCTCTTGCGATTGGCTATCCCCTACGGCCATCGAATCTCCGGGGTTCAGAGACCAAAGCTCCCCGGGGAGGATTAGCGCTCCCCTGACACCATATCCTGAGCCCTCTGGAAGTGCTCCACCCACGAACCGATACCGATTGTGGGTGATGCGGTGAGTTCCGCTGATGATCTGATACCGCAGCGAATTCCAGGAGATCTTATCGCCGGATCATACAGCTCATAGGAACCTTAGAGTGCCGCACAGTAGACGAAACCACAAGCTGCTCAGACATCCTCCCCGCTCGGATAGATGCTGATTGGTTGATCTCTTATGAGTGAGTCACCGGCTAACTCGTTCAGCTACAATATTTTATCAAGTTTACCATAGGAAAGTCTCCTATCCAATTTTAGCCCTCAGAGTAGGGGGTGTTTGGGTGGCTTGTGGTTTCGTCCAAAACGAAACCTCATCTACTTGTATGATACCTGCAGAGCTTAGCTTACCGGTATCTGTTACCGACACCGCCAACCCTTTTCCCACCATCCAAGCTCTCGGTCACACGGAGAATGGAAGAAAAGAAAAAGGAAACAAAGATTCCTGAAACAGCTGAGTGGGGCGAAAGGGTGACTTGAGAGCTTTCACAGGAAGAACGGATCCATGAGCCCCATTCACATGAAGAACGGTTTTCTGCAAGCACCAAACACACCCCGGCAACACAAAAAGCCACAGTATCATAATATGGGAACAACCTCACCCCCGTACCAACGAATCAACTCATAAACTCATACTTGGCCCGCGACCTGCTCCCATCATCCTCAAACCTGACAACCGTGACTTCTTTGACAAAGAAATTAGGCTCGCCAATCTGACGTCGGTGAGATCAGCGGGGGGAACGACCGGGGTGGGGCGTGAGTGCCTGTGATGATATGCCATAACAGGGGACAAACCTTCCCATCACCATCCCCGGAGACATTAACAATTTTACCGTGGTGAACCTCCTTGAACCCGTCACCATCCATTCTCGCCCGAGCGCCTCCACCATCTCCGCCGCTACCACACACTACCCCGCAATCCGACCCCTGACCCTCTAACCCCTCCCTCCTCTCCTGCCCCTTCGCTAGCTCATCCCTTTGCTCTGGTATCCCTACCCCAACCCATACAGCCCCTCGTTAGCATAACATCCACCAGAGCCTCCACCAAAATCCTTACAACAAGCAAGCAAGCAAACCTTTCACAACGCCGGCCTCACATTCGGAAAACCCGAGATGGCCACTTGCTGCTTCACGAGCTCCATGAAGCCTTACAGCTGCCTGGATTTTGGCAGCGGCTCCCGCCGCAGCCAAGGCACGTCGGCGGTGAGTTTGGAGTTGCTTATGAGTTTTTCTTCGCGTCCGAGGCATACTCTGTCGGTAATCGTGGGACAGAATTGAGAAGAAAAAAGCGGGAATGAGTACCAGGGGTTAGGGCTATATATCTGTTTTTGCATGGGCGATGGGTGCTGGGGTGCTGTGTACTGCATGGCGCGATGCAAACAAATGTCTCTTCTTAATGAAAATAAAAATAAATAAAATACCGGGCGGCCGGGAAATTTCCCGAGTAGTGGCGGGAGTGAGGGCAGCGTCAATTGTGTCTTATGCGTTGGAGGTAAGATGTTCTAGGAATCATTGGCCGTCACTCGTCCCGGTGCATGTTTGACACATGGGCTGGTCTTTGGTTTTCTCGAGTTAAACTTTGGCCTGCCGGGGAGAGAAATGGGAATAATAATGCGTAGCGATGATTCGGCGCGGCTACCAAAGCTATTTCCAATGCCCACTACGGACGGCACTGGCTCAGCGCAGGAAGCCACCAGAGCGCAGTGTCAGTCCTTATTGTTCGCATCGTTTACGAGTATAGGGTGTTAAGGGCAAGAGAAGGGAACCTGCTCCCACTGGTTCCCGGGACACTCGGCCGGTGAGGGTTTAAGACACCATGAAGCTCCTGTGGTTAGAGTTCCTTGCCTTCGCCTGACCCATTTCCCCCTTCAAAGGAGCCGGCAAGATTGGTTCTCTCGTTGTTACACTCACCAAAGTTTGACCGTTAGACCCGAGCTCGCCTCACTCACTCTCCACCCTATTGAAGAGTCCTTAGGAAGGAGGACTAGATAGCGCAGCGGCGGTAGGGGGGAATAGAGTTAGGCTTGACTGCTATGGGCAACGGTGAACTATGGACCGGGGAAAGGTACGAAAGGTATGGTCATAAACTTCGCCGTCCTCTCCTCTCTCTAACTAACGGTAATGACAGCCGTATATATTAACCATCATCCAAAAATCTCTACCCTTCATCTGATCATTGCACATCTCCCTTGTCCTCCCTGCATATCCTATTCCCTTGCCTGCTCCATTTATAACAAAGGAAAGACATGAATAAAGAACCTTCTCCGAATATCTTCATAGCTCCAAAATGAAAGAAACCTCCAACAACCTTCTTGCTACTATTCACACCAATCGATCATTCTCTTGCTGCTTTAACACACCCACCGTACACAGATGTCAACATCAGCATCATAGCAACCTGCTGTGGGTGCCCGCACTTGTGGTATCACAAAGGTGAGAAGGGTGAGTTTGTCACCTCTGTTCACAATACACAACATCATCGCTGAAATTCATCCCACACGCAAGCCACAACCCAAATCAACACAAATTATGTAGCTTCAGTGACAGATACTTGAGGGCCTGCTCCCTACGATTGGAGGGTTGCCCATGGTGTGACAAACTCACCCTTTTCACCCTCTCGCCCTCCCGCATCGGACCCGAGCGCGGATTTCCGCGGCAGAATTGTGTTCGGGAGATTGAACGCCACAAGTTAGGCCACGGGTTCAAGCCACCTTTGTTTCGTCTAACTGTGCCAGTCTCCCCTCCACTATCGAGCCTACAGCAGACCCACAAAACCGACGACGATCAGAAACCGCAACCAACTCCAACTTCACACACCGGTAGCGAAACGAGTACCATAACGGACCGCCTGCTACCCATGGAGAGACCACAAATCACAGGGTACGTCCTTACCGAATTTTTGTTCGCGGACATGGCACTGACCAGCACCCTCCGGGTAGCTTTCTCGAGAGTGAGGTGATAGCCCTGGAAGGTGCGGACACCGTGATTGTTCATGTACACAAAGAGCTATTGGATGCGCACTGTGGGGCTAGTGGAGATCGTTGGTGGAGCTGTTTCAACAGCGGCACGATTAAACGGCTCGTCGAATTTCTCTACCAAGGGGACTATACTGCTCCACCACCAGTTCCTGTCCTTCCGGTTACTCCTGCAAGCACAATATATGGCGGAGACAGTGGTTCTGGGGCTGGTGATGCAGTTGGGGAATGTGAGATAGATCTTGCTGCACTTGCAGTAGGACGAAGCTGACGTACTATACTTGCAACCGCAGCCACGCTATTAGCCGCCGAGAGCACTACGTCCCCCGGGTCTCTAGACTACGAAGGGGTCTTGCTCAGCCATGCCGAACTATTCATACTCGCGAAAAGTCGGCAGATTGATCGCCTCGGAAATATATGCCTCGGAAAGCTCCTCGCGGATATGAAAGAGGCTCAGGCTAAACTCCCGGACTCCGTATTCTCAGAAATCATGGTTGAGTTACTCCAATACTCCTACAGCCATTGCTACATGGGTAACAGCTCCGGGTGGGGAGAACTCCAGGAGGTCATCTCCAAAGTCTGGATAGAAAAAATAGAGTGGATTCTTGAAATGCCGGGCGCCAGTTTACTCAGTGGTGAGGGAAAACTGGTGAAGGATCTCATGATTGGAACTGTCAAGCGTCTTATAGAAGCTAATAGACGTCTTGCTACTAAGGAGGAAAATAAAGAGCAAGTTGTGGTACTCCAGCAGGAGTGTATAGATAGTATATCAGAGGAGGTCCCATTGAGGAAAGGAAGAAAAGGGAAGAGGGTCGAAGCGAGAAAGGTATCATATCAACTCCCCACATATTATGATAGTAGGGCAGAGGCCTTTAAGGCCACCGCAGGAGTGAGCTTGAAAGACTGATAAGATGCCTCAGGAGCCTAAATGTGCTTCTCCCTCTCCCCGAGATTTTTGTGCAGACGATCGTAAGTTGTGGAGTGGGTGGGGTAGACCGTTACAGCCATGGCCTCGCACTTTCTAGATACGCAAATGGTCAACTTCTCGAGGCCCAAGTTTTCGACAGCGGTGTTTCCCTTTCTCTCTATACGAAGTCTGCCTTCTGATTGGGTGGGAGGCATATACGATAGGAGTCTTTCTATCTGGATACTCTAGTGTGTAGTATGAATCTACAAACCGGGGTCCGGCCGATCGGCCAAAGTCATAGCACAGTTTGCCAAGTACCGTAACCATCCACACAATGTTCCACTTCCCTAGTGTTGGGCGATCAAAATAAAATATTTCCTACATACAGGTTGAAAAATAGGGGGAATAGCGGAGATGAGATAACCCAGGTGCCAGACAATCTCGAACTGCAATCCCCGACCCAAAAGAGATGACATCGGAGATCCGCCGTTTAAGAGGAAATTAACTCTATATCTTTTGTATGCTATTCAGTATATTTCCTGCCTTTACTTTTCTCCTAACTTAACCACTTCCACCATCCGCCAAGTTGTGCGAGCAAGCACCCTTCTAGCTTGGTCAGAAAACATCCACCAAGGACGACAGTTTATCCCCAAACTCCTCTGTTCCCCAACTAGTCTTGGTGTACAGTACTCGTAATTCCTCCAGTGTTTGTTCATTTGGAGTTATAGATTCCTACTATAGGAATCATTGGCTGAGAGAAAACGAGAGGGGATTTCTCCCACAATATAAGAGCGATCCCACATACTAGTACATGCGATCCCTATTGTCGTTGATATCGTAGCTTATTTCCGATTGTAACCTTACCCTAATTCGAAGGTATTCTGTCACTTGTACGGCATCTTCAAGAATACTAGTACGATACTAATAAAGTTCTCATCGCGCCAGTTCGCACTATTACCCAATCATGGGTTTCGGCCGCAAACCTGGATGGTGCCAGAAGTCATGGAGGAGAAGCGGGGACCCCCCACTTCGGGGGGTTTTTTTCTGTTAATCGGCAGAAGGCAGCTAAAAAGACTACCGGTATTTTGAGGATTATCCGCACTAAAGCCATACTGTGGTCATGGGGACACACTTCCCCCTACCGCTTCTGGTGCCACACCCGGATATTAAGCGCCGCGAGTTAGGCCTCCACTCCTAAAGCCCCCCATCCCTCAACCTTTACCCACCTACTCAGATTAACCGCGACACCGCACCTCGTTTAAAACGGTCGCAGCTGCTTCTCCATACTTCCGAGAACAACGAGAAACAGTAATCCTGAGGTTAGTTGGTATGCAAGAGGTAACTAACACAATTTTAGTACTCCCGACCCTGCCTGAGGAGAGATTTCACCGGATAGCCACTCGTGGCTGGCTATCCCGGGGACAAATATTCTATCAATATTTCGGCAAGCACAGGGGCTCACCCTACCCGCACTACCGGACACAAATTCACCTGGCCAAACCAAAAAAAAAAAATAGAACTCAGGGCGCAAGATAGATAAAAAGCGCGCCCAAATAGCCCAAATACATCGTGGAGAGACCCAACATTTTGAGGTGCATCCTTTCGAACTGACAAGGCTTTCGTAAGGGTATGTTCATGTTCACAGATCACTGCTTAATGCGCGCCGCATACGTTTCGGGAACTGCACGTAGTGCTGCTTCTCCAGCGCTACTATCACGAATTCTGTCGACCACCTTTACCAAGGTAACTATACCGCTCCACTACCCGCTACTGTCGAGTGGACGGTCCGCGGTCATAGTTGCAGCGGTACAAACGACGAGAAATGTGAGGAAATCTCACCGTATTATATCATGGAAAATAGAGGCTAATCTATCAGCGCGTAGAGCTCCGTCTTGGGGTTTTAGCAAGACCCTTGACTACGAGAGGGTTTCTCTCAGTCATGCTAAGCTATGATACCCGTACTCTCTAGAAAGCATGGGGCGATTCCTCTTGCAAACATGTATCATATCATACCTCACAAGACTCGAGGGGGCTACGGATGAGGCAGAGGGCACAATAAAGGAAACCCTTTTCTTAGAAAACATGCGTACATTAATTCCATACTCCTATTACCCCTGCCGCACGGGCAGCGACCCCGTATGGGAAGAACTGCAAGAGTCAGTTTCCGGATTCTTGGTACCGAAGAAGGGTCGGATTCTAGAAGCACCAGGCTCCGGTCTAATTGGCGGGGGAAGAAATACATGTGAAAGACCTATCAGCCAGTACGGTTAAACTTGTTTTAGACGTCGACGAACGCCCCGCGGCAGTTAAGAAGTAAGTAGGGGGGATCTGAAACCAAAGCTCGAAGAAGCGCCAAAATCAGGAAGTGTATGATAGAGGCTGGCCCTTAGGTTTTAAATACCGGATAAAAGAGTATGAAGGGGTCAACGTTTATTATAATAAGAGCTCCAGCTTCAACCAGTCTTCCATAACCCTTGACAAATGTCGGTTGGAACCCCGATTACTTGACAATGCCTTCCTCCCCCCCCCCTTCCGAGGGTAGGAGGCAATTCGTTGAACTGCGATAGAGTCCCCGTTCAGCCCTCACCCCACATCCAACCCCCACAGTCAGGAAATGCTAGCCTATTGGGGGAGATATTTGGTAGGAACAAATCAAGAGGAAGGTGCAGTTAGAAACAATAGAGCAATTCCGAGGAGGATATAAACAAGCACCTATCCCCCTTTACATCTCTTCCTTCCCTTTTAACTTGGTTCCGCTGATCCTTTTCTACTCGATCCATCCCCTAACCCACACTGGCCAGAGTCTTATTTGTATGCCCCACCGAGTGCCTCCTCCTCCACGAGCGTCTAGCCCCCTCAGCCGAAAATCTATACACAATCTTGAGCCAACCGCAATTACAAAATCGGGGTATTTACGTGGGAGCCACAAAAAAAATTGCGAACGTGATGGGCTGTTACTGCTAGAGAGCCCGGAGGAACCCGGAAGACCGAACCCAAGGACTCGCGTAAAAGAAGAGCTTGCAATATCGAGCGGGCATGACGAGCCATGTTCTGATCTGTGGGTTAGCGGCCCGTGAGTTATGTGGGTCGCCAAAGCCCGTGGACGACCGGGTCGTGGCCAGTCAGTCACTAGAGGTGGATGCCAGTCAATTTGGCGATACCCGCACACGGCTCGTAGGCTTTTCGCCATTTATCACTCACAAACACCGTAGCCAACCATGTTCGAAAAGGGCGGAGGTTCTTGTCTGCAGCGGAAGATTGTTGATTGTGTCGTCTAGGTATGGGGAAAAACCTGAACGATATATACATACACAAATTCTGTTTCGTCATGCCTTACGTGGCCTTCCATCTACATACCTACCCATACCCGCAATAGTGACCAGGAAGCTGAACCTGATCTTCCATTTCCCGACAAATCATGGACTGCTGTACAGTACTGCGACAAAGGTGTGATTCGGGATTAAGCGCCGCAAGTTAGGCTTCCAGTCTGGATACTCCCGGTTTACCCGCCCCGGTTCTCGCTGCAGCACTGTAACATGCAACCACTCTGCCGTACTCAACAGACTTCCTCCTTACCGAGCCCAAATCCACACAACCTAGCCCATGCGGGGGGAGAGAAGAAAAGAAAAAGGCAGATCAGCTACATACATCATGGAAAGGCCAAATATCTTGAGGTTCATCCATCCCCTCCCGTCAAACTAACTGGATTCCCCTTCTTTTGCAAAAGTGCGCCATTAACATACTCGGAGACAGCGCTCTCGGGACACAGATGGTAGCGCTACGAGCTGCGGACTCGGAGGTTTATATTCACAGAGCACTGGTGGATAATGTGGTCATGGGTTTTGGGGAATGCTCATGGCCTTGTTTTTCCGGCGCTACTATTACCAGTTTTGTCGAATACCTTTACCAGGGCAACTACACTACTCCAGCAGCGGTTGCTGCCAGTTCAGATTCTCCTAAGAGCACTTGTATTTCTCTTCCAGGTGAGGAAATTTTATCATGCTGTGCTCCGGTAGATGAGTTGATTCCAATGCAGCTACTCGCTAGTCCTGGCATCGGGGGCCATCCCCCTCCCAGCTCCCGAATCCCTTGACTACGAAAAGGTCTTCCCCGCCCACGCTGGGCTATTCATACTCTCCCGACACCGCAATGTGCTCCCTCTCGCAACCTTATGCCTCAAAAGGCTGGAAGAGGCTATGAAAAAGGCCCAGGACGCAAGTAAGGAACACGTATTTGTGGAAAACATGCGCGCATTGATTCGATACTCGTACAATCCCTGCTGCAGTGGCAACAAAGGTGCATGGGAGGAACTGCAAAAGGTGGTTTCTGAATTCCTGGTATCGAAGAAAGGCTGGCTTCTTACGGCGCCGGGAACTGATCTGATCTACGGGGAAGAGAAACTGGCGAAAGACATTTTTGCTGGAGCCATCAATCTCCTCTTAGAAAATGACAAATTACTTATGGCGGCCGAGAGGCCAAAATTGGGGGTCAAGAACACAGGGAGCAAGTCGGGAGAGAAAAGGCAAGTCTCGACAATCCGGATCCCGGTGAAGGAAGAAGTATGGAGAGGTCAATGCTTATCAAATGGTGCTTCATCTCCAACTAGCCTCGTGTAATACACCACAAACGTGGGTATGCAATCCCCATCATTCAACAGTTTCTCCTTCTCCCGTTTTTTTGTGGGCGTCAACATGTTGACTTCTAGTACGGTTCCAGCAAGCCTAGCATCCAATCATCCTATCAGACGCCAAAAGCATGTTGGTGCTCTAAGGGAGACGAAGTGAGGAGGGAACCTTGATGACCCAAAGGAGAACAAGCAGGCACCTAATCCACGTTACATATTATTACTATTGTTATTCCCCTTTTATATCTCTGTTAGCTCAGTCTCTGTTAGTCAATTTGAGTCACCCCCTAATTATATCAAGTGCTTTATTTTGATTGCAGTATCGAATTTCCTGGTATGGAGGCTAGCCCGGTGTCGCCCCCCCCCCCTCTCCCTGGGGGTCTTCGTTCTTTGGCGGGACGGCTACGGTTCGTACACCCTTCGCGGCTCTCCACCGAATTGTGCCCAGCGTACTGGACAAGAGCTCATCCGAAGAGAGACATAGCGGAAGCCTCAACCCCCGCAAGCCATCCATGAACAGTATAGAAGAAGCAAGCCAATTCTAATGTGATGAATAAAATTCGACAATTGCCTGACTGCCTCTTCTTTATAGACACCGAATACCGAGAAAACGAAACACCTTCCATCTCCCGCAATCATTCACGGTAGAATTCACAACTGGGTGTAAGCCACCACGGACTCCATTGCTACCCCAAGACCCGGCAATCCGATACCATCCATGGTCCCTGATGGAAAGCCCGTATCAAAACCCGAACCAACCGCAATTATCATACCTGGGGCGTTTACCCCATAGATTACAAAGCCACAACTTGAGGTTGCGTCAGCGTTTATGCTCTAGCATACCACGAATGCCATTCACACCCGACGCGGACCACGAAGTATTTTGCAATCCCGTTTCCGCTCACCCTCCCCCCCTTACCAGGCCAGACGCCGCCCAATGATAGCTCTTCATCACTGATACTTCAAACCTTTGAGCCAATTAGTACCCTTACCTATAAAGACCTAAGTCGCCACCGTTCCCGGGTATTGACCTTTATACTTTGGTTTAGTAAAAAAAAGGACACAAAAAAGCCCTTCAGTCCCACAGAGCAATACCGTAAGCGCGCGGCACGAGGATCCTTGCTCAGTGGCTGGGGTTAGCCACCGCGGCCCCCGAAGATTATTTCCCTTCCAATTCATGACGACCAGGCCACTCGCCGCCACTGCAACCCCCTCTAGCAGCAATATTATCGCTTTACAACCCCTAAGAACCGCCCTTCTCACTTAGTTCTATGCTAGACAACTTTTGACTGGTAAAGCCCTATCTTTCTCCTCAAAGCTTCAACTGTTGATATCCTTTACCTGGTTTCACTCTTTCGGTTGATAACTGCGGCCTAAACGTAATTCTTTTTTTTAAAAAAATTTGAAAAACTAAAAAAATCGCTCAAACACAAGTTGAGAAAGAATACTAGAGGCCCCTCTCCTTGAGCTGAACGCTAAGAAACTTCCGACACGGTGCCTAAGAAAATGTAGCAACTGTTCTGGACTGGTCGAGCCATCCTAGATCCTATAGCATGGCGGTATATGGACCAATTCAATCCCTAGAACTGGAAAAATTATTTTTAAAAAAGACAACGCTTATGCATCCCTAATCGCATCCACAAGGCAACTATTGAACTTGTGGAAATTGCTAGCGAAGGGCGGTATGTTGTCATGGAGCTTTTGGGGGTGTTGGAGGTGGTTTCTTTTATTCTAAAATTATCGTAATTTGCAGGGAAGCTTCCCCATATACGTCTTTCTCTATTATCACGGATGTGTGTGGAGGAATGGGGACACGCGTGGAGGAGATGAGATATGTGTGGTGGGTGATCCATGAATGGAGTATCAGGATGCTTTCACTGTGTTTTACTCGTATCATACGCCTACCTTTATCAATCTTTCGGGGATGACGCCGAACGATAACGAGGTCTCTGACATACCTCTCCTATGATACTATTCCCCCATATCGGTCAAGCCCCATTCCAGTCCACCCCGCATACCGCTGCGGGATTTATCCTCCCTGGGGTCCTCGAATAGTAACCTGTCTTAACAAAACACTGCCGAAATAAGGAATTTGTTCCGCCCCAGATCCTGGCCGCAAAGAGTTGGAAACCGAGTGAGCTATTGTGAAGGTACAGCCCGGGATGACCACCCTGGCAAACCGCCCCCAGTTAGCCCCGCACAACGTGGGGGCAGCTACTCCGTACAGTACCGGTATATGGGGTGCGTCCGACTTTTGCCTACCCCCGACTACAAGTACCGGTGCAATATTAGCAACGCAGCCCGTCTCAGATCACCGATGGACGCAGGTCAATATCGGTAGTTAGCGGGCATAAAAAGTGACACGGTGTTACATTAGCCGACTCAAACCGAGTTCCTGAATTAACTTTAAGGCCTCCCACCACCACCGCCAAGGATTCCGCAACTATACCGGTACGGTACTTAATAAACAGGAACCAACCTCCGCTTACTGCCAAAACTCACCTTCAGACACTCCAGAGTCGAAACCAACGAGAAAATATTCATCACAAACCAAAGCTCCACTGCACAATGGGAAGGCCTGACATAGCCAGGTTGATCCCCTCCCCCCCTCCCTCCCTCCTCTACCCGACCCATCGAGACGGAGGATGCTAACCCCGTCCAATCGACAAAAAAATAACAGTCGCTTCAAGGGCAAGATGATGCAGATCGATACAGTGGACGGGGCAGCACTCCACGCCCATGTGGATGTGCTTGACTCGGGACGTGGTGTCCGCACGGACACCCCGTGGAATTGTTTCAAGACTTCCACGGTGGAGCGCTTCCTGGAGTATTGCTATCAGGGCGATTATAGTGTTCCGAAGCCGGCCAAACCGCTACTGGCTACGCCCACGAGCAGCGTTTACGACAGGGACAACAAAGAAGATGAGGACAACAAAGAAGATGACGACGACAGAGCCAGCGACATCGCAGACAGCGACACCGAAGACGACACAGGACCATCGGGACATCCGAACGGATTGGATTACAGGGCAGTGTTCTTCACCCATGCGGAACTCTACGTCCTCTCCCAAACTCAGAGACGAAGCTCGCTTACAGCCCTATGCCTCAACCGTCTTCGCGGTGCGCTAGACATGGCAGCCAAGGCACCGGTCCGTCCTCGGTTCGCAAGCAATTTGAGCGATCTACTCCTTTATGTCTACGAGCATAGCAACGTGGGTTTGATTGACGATCAACAGGCGCACGACCTACAAAACCTAGTTTCGTCATGCGCAGCGATGCACATCAAAGAGATGAGAGAGGAATGCAGTTTACTGATGAGGTGTGGCGGAAAGATGGCGGAGGACCTGATGAAGGAGGTGGTCTGTCGGGTGGTAGGTCTCGAAATTATGTTGAAGAAGGAGAAGGAGAAGAAGGAGCGGGAGAGGAGGGAGAGGAAGGAGAAGGAGGCGAAGGAGAGGAGGGAGAAGGAGGAGGAGGAGAAGGAGAGGAGGGAGAAGGAGGAGAAGGAGAAGGAGGAGAATGAGAGGAAGGAGCAGGAGAAGATAGAGAGGAGGGAGCGGGAGGAGATAGAGAGGAGGGAGAGGGAGGAGAGGGAGAGGATGGAGAGGGAGGAGAGGGAGAGGATGGAGAGGGAGGAGAGGGAGAGGAAGGAGAAGGAGGAGAAGGAGAAGGGGGAGAAGAAGGCGTAGTGAAGGTTTCTGCGGAGAGAACTGGGCGGTGTTAAATATGGGTTAATATCAATGCTTAGCCACGTAGTTCCTTGAACCCACCCACGTGAGGTACGAAAATCGTGAAACAATGCTCGGAATTGAGGGCCCAGAGTGCCAACCCAGAACATACGCCTGTGATCCCATGAGAGTATCATCTGTAGATGTGCCCCCCTGCGAACAACCCAAACAAGATTTCAAGACATGACATTGTATCATACTCGAAAATTGGCCACTCAGTGGCACAACCCATTAAAGGGACCCAGTTTAAGGACACCCATTGGGGGCTTCACGAGCTCTCGAGCAAGCGATAACCTCTAGCAATGCCACAGATAGCTCCCGCCCAGCCAGACCACACAACCTCTCCGACACTGCCGAAAAGGAATACTAGTAGGAGACTCGGGCAGAGACGATACTAAACTAGGGCCGTCAAGGAAGGAAGAAGCGGCGGCTCAATAGGCGAGACGATAGTGACACGGGATACGTTGCGATGCGTAAACTCCAGAGATAGCGATGTTAGCCAGGGTCAATGATAACAGTACGGGTTGCCACCAACAAAGTTATTAACTCAAGGGTTTATCCAGCTAAGTTTGAAGGGTAATGTGAGTGGTGACGGTACGTGGAATACTGCCCATAGACATAAACATGATATTATAGTGATGAGGCCTTGGTAGATCACCAACCCGATGATGGGAAGAAAGCGTTAGCTCTGCGGTTAGTGTAGAGCTGTCGTAAGCGGCGTGTGGGTGAGTATATAGAGTGGGACCCCCCCCCTAAAATCTTCACCCTCTTCACCTTTCCCATCACCATCGCCTCCCAATAGCTGATTTTCCTCATCTGATCCTGAGAGGCTTGACATCAATCCCCCATCTCTTGCTCCCCACCATTGTTACTCCATCTTGGAATCCACAATCACCATCCATCTAATAATGCGGCATGACACTACGCCCTGGAGACAAACCGAGGGTACCGTTCTGATTTCATGACGCGATCGTTTATTCCATTCCCTTCATCGCCACCAGCTAGCTAAATACATAACACATGTCTACATTCCAATACGTTATACTTCCCACAACATTCCCCAGCCACCCCTCCCAACACTCCATCGCCGCTACCTTTTTTGAGATAAAGCATACCGCTCTCCAGCAAGAAACCGAAATCAATCAACTCCCCCTCCCGACAAATAGCGAGAACACGATAGCCGTCACCCATTACACCCTTCTCCCCCCATGGGGAGAGCAATCCACCCTATGATGTCGTACAGTTTGTAAGAAAAAATGGAAATATGAAAAAGGCTTGAAAAAGATGAAAAAAGGAAAGTCATCCCCACCCTTTCCACAGAATGAAAAAACAGATAACAGGAATATAGTAAGGGGCCAATCTCATAAACATCTGTCCGGGGGGGGAATAACGTCAAAATCATACAGCAGAATGGAACCGCCCCGGAAACTCAACGAGAAATTATCGTGATCATCTATCGGACGAGCTACTAGAGCTGCTACTTGAAGAGGAGCTGCTAGTCGTGATGTCGGAAGAGGTGCCAGTCTCGCTCGGTGATTCACTAAAGTCAGAATCCGAGTAGGTCTCGCCACTGGAATCGAATTTCTCGCTAACTCGGGTCCGGCGTCTGCTTGTGAACATACTAGCAAAGCCGGCAGCGGCTCCTCCTATCAATGCCGCCAAACCACCACTTCCATGATGGTGACCACCGCTAGAGGCGTGATGGCCGCCAGATACTCCAGACACAACACCAACACCTCCAGCATGGCCATGTTGGCTAGATCCATAATGGTGAGATCCGGCAGCGCCACTTACACCTTGATGGCCGTGGATAGTGTGATGTTCAGAGGTGTGGGTGGTGGTAGCCGTGATTTTCTGTCCTGATCGTCTTCCAAACATTCCGGCGAGGAATCCTGCACCAGCTCCCGCACCTGCTGCTGCCGCTGTACCGCCATGGTGGTGGTGACTTCCATGACTATGGCCTTCCTGGACGATAACGATATCTTCACGGCGATGGCGGCCGCCGAGGGAACTGAGCCAGCCGAAGAATCCTCTGAAACCCTTTTTAAGGCAACAGCAAAGGAGAATCAAAGCGATCAAGAACAAGGCACCTAGCACACCTCCCACGATTCCACCAATCTGTGCGCCTGTAAGACCACCACCACCAGAATCTCCCCCTACAACACCGCCAAATCCGAGAGACCCAGTGGGAACAGGGACCAAATAAGTGTTTGTGCCGGTAACCGTAGGGACCAAGATTTTCGAACCGGAAGCATCACCTCCAATAACGCCACCATTGAAGGACTGTGTTGGTTTGGTCGGTGGGGTGAAACTTGCGCCATTGCTAGTGGTAGCAATAAAACCACCACTCGAGCCCCCAGATCCAGAAGGATTGCGGATAGAAGATGTAAGGGAAGATGGACTCCAAGTTGCTGTAGGGGACCTGGAGGCGGAAGGGTCAACAATCGTCGCAGAGGGGATGAAACTAGAGTAGACTGAGGTCTTGGTAACTAGACCAGTCTCAGTCCAGGTACGGGTGAAATACTGCCATGTTCCTTGACTATTGGAGTTAGACCCAGATCCTGACTTGGATGTGCACTGTCCTTCAGACAGACATCGCTGGTTTGCCGCACAGCAAATTGCGCCGCAAGCCTCCTCCCCAGAAGATGTATTGCAAGAAATCTGGGGAATGGGGTCGGGTATTGGTGATGCTATTGTGTGATGAAGGAGCGTGAAGAGGAGGGAGAGAAGCGTTGGTGCCCGTGCAGCGCAACGCATTTTGCGAGGGGGAAAAAGAAATGGTCGTTAAAAAAGCGTTCGTTAATCGTAACAAAATTTCCCCTAATATCATCAAACAGCTGGTAACGATACAATCCGCACTGAATTGTGGGAGTTAGTCTTTTGCTTCAGGATAATGGCTAATATTGAAGGAAAGGACGAGAAGCCAAAAGGGAGAAGGCGAGGGGAGGCAAGGGAAAGAACATGAATTCAAACTTACAACTCAGCTAGAAAATCAGGGGTTGGTTCGTTGACTTGGAGACCGATGACCCAACCAGCGATGTTCAGCCCGAATATGCAGGTACGAGTTAACAGTAGCGACAATCTTGGAAAGAAAAGAAGTTGGAGATGCGAGAGGGGGGTAAAGAATGTGGTGAAGGGGGGAGGAGGGGAAGGGAGGGAAAGAGAGAAAAGGGACCTCAAGAGCAGAAGGAAGGGAGGAGGAAGAAAAAGATCAGGCAGTATGGGGTCCAGCCACTTCTTCTCTTTGAAAGTGAGAGAGGTCGGGACCACACGCAGATCCCGGAGGGCTTGACGGTGGTTGGGGAGGAAACAGCCAGACCCGCCAACACATCAGCCAATCCCAACCAGTTTTGTTATCCCGAATAGGCAATCTTCACACCAAAGCGTTGGCGAGACAACCGAGGTGGGGTTGGCCCGGACAGGGGTTTGTTCTTATCCAGCCACTGCGTTTTTCTTTTTCAAAATTATGCCAGTTTCCCGTGCGCTTGAGTGCTTTTTTAAACCCATCCAGCGTACGGGTGACCCGACATGTGGGAAAGGGAAGCAAGAGAAGCTGCGAAGAAAAAAAGGAGGAAATGGGTCAATTTTTCGGTGACGTGGGAACTGCATTTTGCACTTGAACAGCCCGTTCTTGGGGGGGACGGTTCCTTCCCTTTTTTCTTTTCTTTTTTTTCTTCTTCTCTCTCTCTTATTTCTCTCTCTCAACCCGCACCGAACATTGCTCGAGTGGATACTTTAGGATTAAATTGATCTGTAAGGCTTAACAGGATCTATCGGTAGAAATAATTTTACTTTGCTGGACTCGAATGCAGCGCATCCACACTCGACAACTTCCCGCTCGATTCCAACCTCTTCCACTAGAGGCACTCTCTTTTGTTGAGCCTGCCGTATCGCATCAGCTTGACAGAAGCGCTGGAAAATAGTTGGCCGCCAAGAGAGAGAGCAGAAGAATGCTTGTACCACCAAAGCGCGCCGCACGTGTTGCCTGTTTCTTAAAAAAAAATCTTGCCTGGTTGCATCCGTCCCAGTACGAGTACGAGTACAGTACGGTACCGGTATCAGTTTTCCTATTGGCGGTAGGTATGATACGGCACTCGAGCACCGGTAGTGGGAGTGTGTAGCCCTAGCAACCGTGCCACCATAACAAGGCGGTAAGTAATCGGTGAATCTCAGCCGGAGCCTGCAGCACAATACCGTACGGTACAAGCGCAAGGGAGAGGGTATTACTGTGACAGCGTTGGCATGCAATCAGCTCTCTCGGTAGGATGGAAACATCGGCCGGTTAAAACACCGGGACACCTTTCGGAGGGCAATCACCTGTTTGAAAAGGAAGTTCTGAAGGATTTCTTGCCAGCCCTTGCGGACTCGCCAATTCCAGTACCCCCGCGAGTGATACTCAATGCTTCACTCGTGCGCTGATGTGGTGCTGGGTAATGTGTTGTCAACCTGACCAACCGGACTCTTCGCCCGGGCCACTCCCCCCTCTGCTCAAACTGCCCTACCGCAACGGTGCAAAGGGGAAAGCCCCCTGTGGCTGGGACCGCACGCGGTGAAATTGACACCGTTTGAGACTGGAATCGTGATTTACAGATCGAGTCACGGCACAAGTACCCTGACTAAACGTAAGGGGTCCCCCATCCCAAATTACCGTATTAATGCTTCAAGGGGTGAAGATCTAACGCCTACTGTACAATACTCGAGTACCTAGTTACCTACCGTATAAAATGACCATCTCGGAGCGGTTGTCCGTGGAACCGATGCTTTGCCCGTTTCCCGCTGGGTGCCCTATGGATTTTCGAGAGCTGGAGGGCGAAGAGATTTTGCGTGGAAAAAGAGGTGGCGGGTTGATTACTGTACGCCCCGCGCGTGACGATAAATTGCAGATTACCGGTACGGTACTGTACCGTATGGGTGTTAAATTTAGATTGCTCATCGAGATTTTCATAGGCTGTCCGGGGATTTCCGGGGGAGTGGGTGGTGTGAGAGACATGCACAAATTACATCCGTGACTGCCGGTAGGAAATGTGCGCGTCGTGGTCTTGATATCACCACAATCGTAGTGTGATAGAATCTTCTCAGGACGCTCGTTACGGCCACTGCTATATATATATATATACTGTACATCACGTTACATGAAGCGCTAATCGAACAAACGAATGAATCTACACCTCCGCGTGCCTCGGGGGCTCTTCCTGCGCCCCCCCATATTTGCATAAATCCTCCGTCGCTCCCCTTTGTTCCTCCTCCTCCAAGGAGGAGGAGGCCCTCTTCGCGTTTACTCTTCCCGCCAGCCATACACGCTTGCTGTCGCAGCGAGGTACACTACTCCGGAAGGTATTTGTTGCGTGCGCCTGGTTGACGGGGGTAGAAGCCTACCGGTGTTGGCTCTGAGATTATGGAAGAGCTAGTCGGCGGCCGGGAAACCGGAGGGGGGGAGGTACAAGCCGTCGGAAGGGTAATGCACTAGGGAGCTCTTTAGTACCGACCACTTTTGACGATGGGAGAGGATTGTCTGCAGTTCAGTTAGTATTGCCGCGGTATATACTCTGGATGGGATACCTATGACACCGCAAACAGAAACAGCCCCGCTGACAAGACTAAGCATCAGCGCGATCGCAGACCTCCTTCCGAATCTCCAGCTGAAGGAGCCGCTCAGTCCGTTGAGCACTGACGTTTATCCCACGAAAATAGGACACTGCTCAATTCGACTAATGGCCTTCAAAACGCCATTCCGGGTGTGAGAATACTCTCCTGTTGCTTTGTCGTCCCTGCATTGATGGTGTGGCCCGGTAGGGAGGATAGCATAACGATACAGCCTAGCGTTGAGGTCAAGTCCTGCCAATGGCTATCAGAAATCCCTCCCTCATGAAGGGTCTGTAATTGAATGCTCGCTGACCCGGGCTGACGACTTGGCTCCGATCTCGGATTTGCAGCGTGCCCATCAGGCTGATGGTAGCTACCCATATGACCGTCGTCCCGAATACCCATTGTTCTTCTAGTTTCCGGGGCTGCCTCCCGCCGTCGCGATTCCGTTCCACCATTTCCATACAGTGGGAGTAGGTACCATACTGTTCCAAACTTTGCAGCTGGCATTGGTCCCTCATACGGCCTCGTCGTTTCCCCTAAAAGCATCAATTGTACGATATCGTGGGGGATATTGCGTGGATGGCCTCCGACATTTACTGGTACTTTACCACATCTTGGGGAAAACTGGGGGGTGATATTCGGTGAGGTCAGAGAGAACCAACTCATCCCGCTTGAGCTGCGGTTGTAATTCATGCCGAATGTTAGTGGATATGGGTGTTTGTAGTCGTTCTTCATCAAAAATCATACAGCGGGGAGCCCCTTTAGCACGAGAGAAATTTGGTATCACGCTACGGTCGGAAGGCCCGAACACTACGATCATGGGCTGTTGTACCATAGCTACTCGTATGGTGAGGGGCATCTGTAGCCGGAGCAGGCGGATATTCATTCTGGCTTAGTAATGGTATGTTAATAGGCCAAGAATTGTCCTTAATACAGGTTAATTAATTAGAAAGGTCCGTTAACTGCTGTACCAACAGTAGTTAACATGCCCAGACATTCCCTAAAAATTACCTAATTTTAGACCCTTATAACTCCATGGGGACTTGAGATATTTTTATTTTCTCTCTATTAGTGTGTAAAGAATCACCCACTCTATCATCTAATAGAGCCATAATTCTCACTGGAGTGGTTGTTGAAAATCCTTTGAGGCTTGAAGTTGAGCAATGATTTATTGGCAAAGTATGATACTCCGGCTGCAGAGGTCCCTCACCATACAAACAAAACCTACAAGACCAATCGTGGCGTTGCACAGTGGCGCACAGCACGTGACGCCCAAAACATCTCTTCGTCGCCACACCTGCAATCAAACCTTATCATATTATGATACCATTTCTTCCTTCCCCCTTCCTCCTCATACTCTACCCGTACAGTACCGTACCAAACACACACCGCACGCCACACATCACACGCAACGGGAAAGGAGAAGAAGAAATAACCACAGTCATGCCAATTCCCCTCTTTACCACCGCCCAGTCACCTTCCCAGGAAGAAACGGTACGCCAAGCGCCGTTAAATTCGGGAACACCCTCGAGAGCAGATGCTAGTAGCGGCGACACGGCCACTTCCCCGAGCGAGCATGAGCGCAGGAGCTCTGCTGCGGAACGGATGAAGGAGGAGCAGGAGGCGGCGGATAGAGCTTATTTGGAGAGGATGGAGGAGGAGTACGCCAAGAGGGAGGGGGGTGCTTGATCGAAGTCCGGGGTTGGGCTGTTGCCGGAAGGGAGGAGAAGGGATAGTCTATCCGGTGCGGTGGGCTGCAGATACCGGTATCTGGCTTGTGGTGCTGAATATATTTGATTAAGGTATCTGGCTTTGGGTTTTCCTTCACTTTTTATTTCTTTTATGCACCTTGGGGTCCCCCTCTTTATCTCTCTACTCTTGGGCCTCAGGATAAGCCGTAGCAATGAATGCTCTACCTTGGTCTACGATACCTTCTTTGGGCGGGCACCCACTGCGGTGGTTGGGTTTGGGCGTCGATTTGGAGGTTGAGTTGCCGGTTAACTTACGTCATTTTCCGAGACGACAACAACAGTGTATCATAGATGAGAAATAACTGGAAGCTGATTGGTCCGAATCCTGAACCCTCTACCACCGGTACCTCCGAAGACACGCCCCATCACTCCACCAGCATTTAATGATCTGGAGAAGCCTGGACCCTAAACCTGATGTTAACTTACTGGTATCGTTTGATATCATAAGATAGATATTGATTGCGCATTAGGGAGCCGGTCTGGCCTCCTGGCTGCTTACTTGCGCATTTTCTTTGCTTCCACTCTCTGGTGCGGTCTCGCCACCGGGGAGCACTTCACACCATCACCATCACCATCACCACCACCACCACCCCCTTCTCCCATAGACCGGTAGACTAACGGCATTACTGTTGTCGTGGATTAAGTTTAATTAATCACCCTCTAATCACGGCACCTCTAGGCACGTCTTGGTAAACATCAACGACAGTACCACCAACCAGCACGATAACACGGACCAAACAATGGTATTAGTATACATCAAAAATCTCCTCTTCCCACATTCGAAACCCGCTACTTCACACGCATCTTCACCCCTTCTCCCTACACACACAAAAAACTACGGGACCCCTGACCCCTGTCCGAACCTGACATGTCCGCTCCTCCCCCGGAACCCCTCCTGCGGATGCGCCTCCAACCCTACCACCGACACACAAGACGAACCAGGGCAGGAGAAACAGTCCACAGCAGGTGTCCTTGACCCGAGGGTTTTGTCCGACCTTACTATTGGTTTGTCCGATGGATTGACGGTTCCCTTCGCGCTCACGGCGGGGCTATCCGCATTCAACGATACAAAGGTAGTCTTATACGGCGGTATTGCGGAGTTGATTGCTGGGAGTATATCGATGGGGTTGGGAGGGTGGTTGGCGGGCCGCGGCGAGCTGTGTGATATTTCCCCCGGCTTTCCTCTCCCCCGGAAGCATTGCGGCAATGACTGACCATGCCGCAGTGAATTCTACGAAAACACCCTAACAGCCACAAAAACCCTGATCTCCACGCACCCAACCTCAATCACGCCACTTCTGCACTCGATTTTCTCGCCCTACAGCCTCCCACCGGACTCACTCTCTCCGGTAGTCCAGAGCCTGACTAAATCTCCACACCTCGCCCCCTTCATAATGCAGTTCCATCACAAACTCCCCCCACCATCTGACCGCACCCCGCTGAGTTCCGCTTTGACAATTGCTGCTGGATACTTCTTTGGCGGGTTCATCCCGCTTCTACCATATTTCTTTGTCGGCAGGAGAAGGGTTCTGCTAGGGCTTGCGTGGAGCGTCGGCGTCATGGCGGCGAGTTTGTTTGCCTTTGGGGTTGGGAAGACGGTTCTTGTTGAGGCTGGTAGCGAAGAGGTGGAAGTCCGGGGTGAGGGTGGAGATGGCGAGAGGTGGAGATGGGGAAGGCTGTTAGGGTGGTGTTGAGATGGTGGTTGTGGGTGGGGTGGCGGCCGCCGCCGCAATGGGGATTGTGCAGGCTTTGGGGTAAGGGGTGGCTATGAAGCGAAGGGGAAAAAAAACGGGCTTGTATTATTATTATTATTATTATGATACAATTATTATTAGAATTTTGTAAAAGCTTGGGGATCTCGGCTCGTCCCGGGTCCTTCTTAGAATCATTTGGGATCACTCGTTTTGGGAATATGCTTTGCCCCTTGGCACGGGTATAAATGGATCCTATCGGTTAGCTAGAGTTCACTTTAAAAAATACAATGCTGTTTCAACCGCCACAGGTTTCCCAATAGTAATTGATGGCGTATCGCCCGGCTCACCGGTATCCACAATTAGCAAAAAGGATCGGGACCTTTGGGTGAATTTAGGCCGTAACGTGAAAATCCGCAACACCGTCCTTCAAAGTCGGGCACCGTAATGGCCCGGGCGAGATTCTTACGTCACCACGGGCATCGCACTTGCAATATCATACCCCCCCCTGCCATGCAATTTTTACTGTACTGTACCGTGCCCGATGTGGCGGCCTTATCAAGCCACCCATCCGTAATCCATGGACCCCTCTTTCAAATTACCTCTCCTTACCGCTGCCGAACACGGCTCCAGGTCATTGGCAATTCCCTTGTGACCGGGTCGCATCAGAAGGAAGGGAGGAAAGGAAGAGAAATGGCTTTTCCGTCTTTGGATATCCGGGCCAGCGGGTCCACAAGTACCCTTCCGGGGGGATGTGATGCATTCGGGTTCGATTGGAACCTCCCCCCCACCCCCGGATCGAGTCTATCAATCGACGGTTTAGCATACTAACCGTCTATGATTTCATTGGCGGTTTTGGGTGATGGGGGTGAGCTCTCTCTGGTCAAAGTTGGGTCCTCATTCTCCTCCAGCCACTGGCAACGGTTCCACTGTCGTGGTATTGGGATGGTCGTGTGTCTCGAGAACTCTGGAGTTATTGCTCGGGATGAGGACTTGGGGGGGGG
>PYWC01000028.1:568323-618692 GCA_003182015.1 Tuber magnatum | reverse complement strand
GGGGGTATAGTGGTAAAATGCGAAATGGGGTAAAGTAGAAAGGTTAAAAATGTAACTTCGGTAAGAAGGAAAACAGAAGCAAAGACAGAAGAAATGTTTTTAGCCACCTGTACTCGCCAGGGACATGACTAACTCCCCACCCAGCATGCAAAGATGTAGACAAGCAGGCGGGCAGACAGGCAAGTGAGGGATTAGAACCAAGACCGAACGAAAACCAGACAAGACCGAACGAATGCAGCAGGGGCGAAAAGACAAACGGATGTAAGCACCATGGAAAATTTCTTCCTTCCCCCGATATAATTATGAAATGGGTATTATTTTTCCTCCCGTAAATGGAATCCTTGGCTCAATTCACCGCAGCCACCGTCACCGGAGCCACCGTCACTGCTTCCTCCTCGGCGAAATTTCCCTCCAAGTCCCCCAGGCTGGCGGCCTGCTGTGCGAATTGATGCGCCTGCAGCTCGCACCACCTTTTCAAGTCCATTCCGTGCACCTTCTTGTGATGCTCGTTGCATGTGCGACTGTGCATGTATATCTTAGGACAGCTGGGGCACGGAGTGCGGCGGTCGGGTTCGTGGAGTGCCATGTGGTCACTATATTCGTAGTCCTCCGTCAGTATCACATGCAGGAGGGAATGGGTAGCGTAAGTTGGAAGAGAGTGGATGGGGGAGGGGATTACTCTAAACGGCACTTCTGCATGTCTTCGTTCCTCTTGGGGCAGTCTTCGACCGGGCATCTGTACCTTCCTGGTACCCGCTTTCCACCCGGCCTACGACTAGCGAACGAATTGTCGGACTGGGTGCCGGAGGATTCCCCGCTGTCAGAGGTGTGGTTCCCGGCGGACCGCCGAGGGTTTTGCGGGTTAAAGATTCCGGCCTGGGCGAGGCTGAAGGGTTGTTGCCTCATTTGCTGGGTTTGCAAGTTGCCACCGGAAGCCGTGTTGGTTTGGTAGATTTGTGGTGATGGTGGAGGTTGGGCTTGTTGCTGCGGTTGATTCTCGCTATGGGGTTCAGACATGGCTGTATCCTCGGGCAATTGTTGATCCACATTTGCGATTACTTGCTGGACGATTTCTGCTCTGGAGGTGGGCGAGGGGCGGTCCATGTCATGGAGGAAAAGAGTATCGAGTCTCGCTAATTCGGGGTTGAGAGGGTTGTAAGGGTGGTGCCAACTCTCCTGGAAGTACCCGCCCTCGGAGTGTGGCTCCCCGGTGTGTCTTGGGCATACTGCGTTGCTTTCTTCTGGTGCGTCCGAGTGCGCCGCGACTATGGCCTGGAGCAGCAAGAGGAGGAAGTCGTCGTTGTTGATCACCCTTGTGAATTGGTTGCCGTAATGCATCTTACAGCATGAGTCGAGGCCGTTTTGAAAGCGGAGGAAGAGGTCTTGGACAAATTTGGGGTTTTGGATAATGACCTGGATCTTCTGGTATTCTTGGCAGGACATATTTGGTGTCGGTGGGTATATCTAGGTAGATAGTGAGCTAGGCCGATCGTACGTGCATTGAACATAAGGTGGGGTGTTACAAAATATAAGGGAGCGTTTCGTACGATGAGATGGTCCGAACGGGATGGCGATGGCGTCTCCACCTTCGAGATTTAACGGGCTGTAGTAAGGGGTTAAGGGGTTAAGGAAGGCAGAGAGGCGTTGGAAATGGAATGTCTAGAACGAAAATGGGAGTCTAGAACGAAATGAAACGTCGCAGGCAGAGGGAGCTAGGTCGGTGGAGTCTGGTATAGAGCACTTAAAATCAAAACCGAAAGATGGCGATGATGATGATGCACAAACGCTCTTCCTTCACAGAAATATATAGAGAATCAGAGTGAACGATCAGGAATCCCGCACCCTTCGCACAATCCATGTCTTTAACCCTCCGATGCACATTGCGCAAGCTCATTCACAGTAGAGACTTCTCACTGCACATTAACAAAACAGTGCACATAAGCCTTAAGGAGTGAATGGGTGGAGGAAAGTAGAGGCGATGTGAACTTGGGCAAGGATTGCACTGAGTTAGCAAGAATTGTTCTATCGGGCGAAAAGTGGTGGTTTAGGTGGGAGGTTAAGGTAAGAGTAGCACTCGAGAATCAGGGGGGTGGAGGAACGGTACGACAACGTCACGTGGTAACATATGCACACAAGGGTCATTGGCTATGTATCAGGGGACCACACCTAGTGCTGCAACAACATAGGCGAGTGACGGGGTGTGAAAGGAAAATTCGAATCGCATCTCGGGAAGATCTCGAGATTGGACTATTTAGGGCCTGAAAAGAATCCTCCGGAAGATGTATTGAAAGGCTGATTAGGGCTGTGGCTGAAAGTTCTCGTCTGCACACAGAAATCGGATCTGTCAAGGTTTGTTGAGCGCCAAAGGGGTAGTGAGAAGCGTCGGTGAGAAGACATCACGTTAAAACGGCCGGGGAAGGGCTCACCCAGAACTGTAAACCGTTTTAATGAGGAACCCATATCTGCAAAGGCGTTTTTTTTTTGCGGTGTGGTGTGGCAGCAAATGTTTGAGAGGGGTTTAACTGAGGATTTACATATGCTGTAGATCTCGCTACCACGTTATTCCGCGCAGAGACAGGCGAACCCGGCGGAAGGCTTTCCGTGGGATGCAAGGAAAGGATGGGATGATGCCCCAAAGCGCCTAGTATCTGCAAGCGCAATCCTAAACCGGTTTAATAGCCATAGCAGTTAGCTCCTAAAGTGCTTGAAAGACTGGGACAGCACGGACGGACCGCCCTCAGTGAGCAATACGGTAATTGGTAATGGTATCATACATGTACTCGTACATGGCACAAGCTTTACTGGATCGTCCGTGCCTTTTCCCGTCCACCATTTCCAAGGCGGTGGGTCCCCGGAAGGAGGGCATTCTGATAGGAGCCCTAGTAAGGTCTTCGGGGTGGACTTCCCGACAATAACCAGTCGATATCCGTGACTCATCCCGAGTCCCTCACATTTTGCCTGTCTGACCAAGACTACCTGCCAAAGATGGGAAAAGCTTGCCTTCCGGGCAGGGCGTGTGTCCGCCTTTCCTGTGATGAGGTTTTGTAAAACCTAACCCTACCCCCAGCAAAGATTAACTCCAAGAGATTAGATTATCCTGATTTGGCAAAACTCTATTATCTTGATCTGATCCCGTTAATGACAGAGCCACGGTAAGATTTTCTCTGCTGCTTGTTCATACCGGTATCATGCCCGCGTTGTACGGTACGGGTACGGGTGCGGTGCTCGCCAACGGCGGACCGCAGCCGAACAAGTTAGTTTGAGGCCGATCATGAATTCCAAGGTTTCAAGTGTGCGTACTGTACTGTACAGTATGTACAAGTACTGTACGGGCACGACGGTACGGGCACGGTGAAAAATTGGGACTATTGGCGGATGGAGTGGATATGATAGATTCCATGCCTTCCACAAAGTCGTATGATACGGGTGTCGTGCCCTATGATTGGGTGGGTATTTCTGTTTCCGATAAGCCCTCTTCCGATTGAGCATTTTTGCTCTCACGCACCGGACCAGCATAGCATACCGGTACAGTACCATGAGCTGCGAGTGCGGCGGCGAGCGGTCGGGGGGTTAATTTGGCGAGAGCTCTCGGCGATCGGCGGGGGATCGCTGCTGCCAGTCGCGCGCTGGTATTTACATTGCCGATACCGGTATCGCATGCTACGGTATTATCATGTCAGATAATGTATTTCTATTGAGTAACTCGGGATCGGGGGCCCTGAGTGCTCGAGTATGATACCTTAACGGAACAGGAGGGGCACTTCAACAACTTTTCATGCGGGCAAGTGTGTGACGGTACTTTGTGTGCGCCTTGTCTCTCTCTGCGTGCATGGGTGCAAGAGGAGGTGAATGCGGGAAGGAGTGGGAGAGGAGAGAGAGGGAAAGAGGGTAGGGGAAAAAAGAAAGGAAAAAGAAAGGAAATGGGAAAAAGGAAAAAGGGAAAAAGGGAAAAAACAAAAACAAAACAAAAAGGGATTAAGAGTCAGGACGAACCTCTGCAACATTATCAACAACGCGTTTCCCACTTGTCCATTGGTCAAGACTGTGGTTTCCAATTTCCTCAATTCCACTTGAAATCTCTGTTCTATGCATCGCACCTGACACTGCCGTCCATCGCATACAAATCGCGCCCGCAAGGACGAGAAGCCTGGGGAAATGCCTCGACGCCGCAAGCAACCACCCCCGCTTGCACCGCAACCACAACCACCACAATATTGCATCCCGGTTCAGCACTCTCCTCTGCCTCCTCCTCCTCCATCCACTCTTCACGCCTTCACCTCCGGCCCAGTTCCCGTCACGCCCCAACAGCAGCAACCCCATCAACAGCAGCAGCCGCAGCAGCCCTATCGTAATCACCCTCACCAACAGGATGCTTCGGTCCCACCTTATAGCCCTAGATCGCTCGGTGCCCAATCCCCCGAGCCACTTAGACTCTTGGCTGTCTTGGATTCACTAAAACCACTCGGATTCACTTCCATTTCTGATTTCCTTGTTCGCTTATTCAATAGTGATGACTCAGCTGTCCGACGTCGGGTGAGTTTGTTTTACACACATGGCGGTATCAGGTCTGTTCTCGAGATTTTTATGAATTCGAGGCGTGCTAGGGAGAACGGCGGTGACGAGATTGCCGTGTCATGGGCTGGTGGAGTGTTTAGGGATGAATTTGACGCTGGCCTCGTCAAGGGTGGTGTTCGTATCATACCTTCCCCCAACCCTTTGAAATTATTACTCTCATGGTTGAAAGAGGAAAAGAGAAAGAAGGAAAAAAAAAAGGAAGAATGAAAGAATGAAGGAAAAAAAACTTCTCGGAATTTCCCCTAACACAGTGCTCGATAATTTATAGATTAATGTCGACGTACGAGCTAATTCTGCCGAGTCTCGTGGCCGAACCACTGGGGAAATTTTGAAGGAGGGTCTTGAGAGCTTCCATCTCGCCAAAGTCCAACGGCAATGCGAGCGTAAGGCCCCCCTTCTTTGGCGTCTACTGGAAACTCTCTCGTCTTCGGACCGTGAACGGGTGGAGCCGAAAGCATTGGTGGCTTGCACAGGGGACGAATCGGCCAAGCAACCGTTGTCGAAACGGCGAAAGATGGATACGGGCCCCACCACAGCCTCGTGGTCGATGATGGGGGCGCCCTCGAACCCCCCACTTACGGTCACTATCATGCTGTTGCTTCTCGCGAGCTCCCAGGTGAGGAATAAGTTCCAGAAATGGCTCGGGCTGTATCTTTACGCCCAAGGTGTTCGTAAGGGACCCTTGAATTCGCTCCGTGCTTTGGGCGTTGGCAGCGAAGGCAAGGTTATTGGTGATAATGGTTCGACACCATCTTTCCCGTCAGGGTCCGTGCTTCTTGGGCTGATTTTCGCCAGTTCTCCGAGTGATTGGGGATGACATCAAGAAGAAGTTACGTACAGAGATGGGTGGATCAGACCTGCAGGTCCGAGGCCCAGGTGCTCCACGGATCAGCTCGCGAGCAGCAAAGCGAAAATCTGTTCCGATAGGGCCCGGGCCAATAGATATTGATCGCCCCAACCCGCTTGGGGGAAAACGCCCGTTTGTCATATCTCAAATTACCTATCACCCTACACCGAAGGACCATCTAAGGGCTGACAACTTTGCACCCTGTGCCACAATCCCTTTCATCATTAGACTACCTCCATCAACACCAGTATTGACTAAGTCCATGGCGAAAACCTCGTGTGCCTTTCGCCGTGGGAAGTACCTTCATAATGCCCATGCTACCCCGGTTTCCCCCATACCTCCTATCACACACCCTTTTACTCCTGTTAATGGAGGGTTGGCTTTAAGTTCAACCTATCCTCCTGCGAGCTATTTACCTTATAGTTTTGCCCAATCTGCATTCAACACCACGTCTGGTTACGGCGCCTCCACATCCGCAGCGAGTGGCGAATATTATTTTACCCGGCCCAACACTCCTGCCGCTCCAGGGCCGACCTGGCCCGTGAACCCAGCGGCTATCCAGGGAACAGAGCACGGCACTGGGCTCTTATTGACCGACCAGGATGGCAAAATCTTTTGGAGGAATCAATCAAGGCTTGCCGTTTGGCGTGCCATGGGGAGGCTCTGGCCCAAAATTGGAGAAATCCTTGAAGAAAGTGAGGTGAACACCGAGCAGCCTTGCCTCGCAACGTTCTCGGGGATACCAAGGGTGCCAAGGGCACTGAGGGAAGATGAAAGTGAAATCGCCCAGGGAGAGCAGCCCGGCACTCGGATATGCGAGGATGATCTTTTCCCCATGCCGGGTATGAAACGTGTCAGTGCTAGGAAAATTGAGGAGCAAATGTCGATACTTGAAATGATAATCGAGTACCTTGGGATTGAGCCTGAGCACCTGAAGGGCGCTGGTTCTGGCGATAGGCTGTGGTTGTGGGCTGGGAACCTTGAGTTTGTCTTGGCGTTGAGGAAGGCCAAATCGGCAGCCCTACCAGATTCCATCCTTCGCAACATCCACCCGGTGCTCCAATTGTTTGATATTCGCCAACACTTTCTATTGGAGTTGTTGAAGCAGCATTACGGTAGGCCAAACGATAAAGATCCGACAAGCCTATGTCACCATATGCAGGTCATGAATCGGAAATTTCTTATCTTCGGTTTTTCGGTAACCGGCCAATACGCCGAGGGCCTTTTGCTTCATTCGCTTGAATCTCACCTTATCGATTCGATTCTGACCGTCACTCGGGTTCGGGAATCGGGTCCCAAGACCAAGAAGGAAGCTTTGGATATTATCACCAGAGTTTACGATACATATCTGGAGCCGGAGGCAGTAAAGAATTATTTGTCGGCTTCAGACCCTCGCGCGAGAGACGAGGTTTTTGAGAATCACATGCTTTTAATGCAACACTCACTGGTATACTTGACACTAATAGATGCGATTTCCACCGCTTCCACAACCTCCCTCCTCCACGTCCTCTCCTGGCTTTCAACAGCTTTCCAGTCACCGAATTTCTCCACATCGCCAAGCCTTGGCCATGAACTTCTCGATCTCGTAGCAGGCCTGACCCACGAGTGGGAGCCGCCTCTCCGCCGAGCAGTCCTCGATTCAATGCTGATTCCCAAGACCGCCGGCGCTCCTTTCCCAGCCCTAGCGTCCCACCCTGCATCCCCGAAAGTCTCCGGTAGCTACCAAGAAGTAGACTTCGCTATGAAGCAACTCCTCCGACAAACAAAGACAGTCTTCGACCTCCGGGATAACCCCAAACACGACTTTTTCCGCGAGGTAGCTACGCCGAACATAAGGACTATTTCTAAAGTCGTCAGAAACGCCGAGGAATCCCTAGGCACAGCGCCCCGAACAGCCAATCAGTGGAAGAGTCCGGCAGAGAACGTGGACCCAGATAAGGAGATACCAAAGCTGGTCAAGGAACTAAGGGAAGCGAGGGTGGCGGAGTGGGTGCCTGGTCGGAAAGCCGGGTTCAAGGTCTCGCATCTGTTTTGCGATGGTGAGGAGAGAGTCCTGAGTCCTGGGTTTTTGGAAGAGTTTGTTAAGCGTGGGGATGGAGGGGTGGCTAGTGGTGAGGGTTGTGTGGAAACGGGTGGGGATAAGGAATGGAGGAGGAGGAATTTGTTTTTTGCCGAGGATTTTGGATTCGATTGGGGGTTGTGAGTGCCACCTGTTGTCGTTGAGAGGTCCTTGGGGAAGAAAAGAAGAGAAGCGGTGGGGTAGGAAGTTGTGTGCTTCCTTGCTTTATATTCGGTGTAAATATATCCTTGGCTCTGCAGTGCGTCGGTTTGCCCGCTGGCTGTGGGTGTATGGGTCGAAAGGGTTGGTTGGCGATTTGTGACTTTTTTGTTTGTTTGCATGGTTGTGGTTGAATGGAATTGTCTTGAGGATCGTGCCTGTGAGGTGCATTTGCTATTTGTCTATATTTTCCTGTGTATCCGAGTCCGATAGAAGGTTGAATGGTTGAACCATGTGCTATGTCGTTGGGCTTTCCTCTCAGTATTGTCAAGCATTTCCCCCCCTCTTTCTTCTATCTCGGGGGCGGGGAAGTGGTTGTGTTTTCTTTGACCCCTTTTCGGAGAAGGCAATTTTGGACTTTTTAACACGGTTCAATTATTCAAGTTTCCGTGGAGTTGGTTTTCGGGTCTCGTGGGTTTCACGAATGCTATGGGAAATCCGTCCATTTCGGTGCTGGATAGGAGTTTGCCGTTTCGAGTCTCGGTGATGGTGTCATGTCCCTCTTGTTAGTCACTGCTTTTCGGTGGTGGTCTAGCTGTTGTAGCTTTATTAGCTAAGGTGCGGTACGGTAAAACCTCTTGAATGCATTATCAAATTATCACCCGGAATCAGCCCGCCTACAATGGGTTTTAGTCTAGTAGTTTTACGGGTTAACAGAATTGAGGATAGGGGTTACCGTAATGAGTCGTCTCATCTAGTGGGCTGCTGATCTTGTCGTGTCGGGATGGTGCAGTACTAGTGTTTCTCTAGAGCTTTTGACTCGGGATGGTAGGGGTTGCGGGGGACGGAGGCAGTGTATTTCAAGAGTTTTTTTTACTGTATCATACTCGTACTCTAGGGACGTTGAGTTGGGTGACACCTGGATATGGTAGCTATAGCATTTGGTGCAGCAGACAGGGGTATGGGTAGGGGCTAGTACGGAAGTAGATTGTTATTGTATCATATGTGGGAAAAAGACTCAAGGCGACACAGAACATTTAGCAGATGGTTACTTTCTTGTGCTTAAAATGCAAAAAAGTGAAAATAATAAAAGCGGGAGAACTCCATGGATTCGCATTACTAGTAGTATCACTGCGTTCGCAGCATGTAAAAGGCTCCTACGCGAGTATACGAGCACACTCGAACATTGGCGCAGTGCTGCCGCGCCTAACTTACCCTTGTACTGTACACTACCGGTACTAGCACTGTGTCGTACTGCGAAACGGTTGTCAGTCGTGCGCTCTTACCAACGCTCCTTCATACCAGTAAATGTGGGCTACCTTTTCGCCATCAGGGGCTTCCGCCTGTAGCGCTGAAGGCGCGGCCGTGAGTGACTCGACGGGGTTATTCCTCGATTACTTATGATACTTTTCTCATTCGTGGGTGGCTGGTCGCGTCGCTCGCATGGTTGGCAAGGTATCGTAGAATGTGGATGAGGGTTTTTGCCGAAATATTTTTCGGCATCGTATGTGTTTTGCCGTACCGATTACTTGAAGGAATCGGAGTTGCGTTTGTTCCTTGCACCGGTATTATGAAGCAAACGGCGTTAACTATTGGCAGGGGGGCGGCTGCCAGAACTGCCGCCCCGAGGATGGTGATGGGCCGTCACGTGCCAAGAGCACTGTACTGTACTCGGGTGGGAGATCTACATTACCGGTATCATATCTGCCAGGACATTGGGGACTACCATTCCATGTTATGCGTGGGGCAAACAACCCGGGCAGGGTCTTTTCTTGGGACAAGCAGATGGGACTGCCGTAGAAACCTGGATGATCGGGAGTGACGCTACAAGCTGGACGTCCAGAATTTCTCTTGTTGGATTGAGGGGAGAGAAAAACCAAGTGATGGGATCCTGTTTCAACCCTCGGTTGGGAGGTGGGGAAGTATATACAGCTGACCTCACTAGTAGACGTAACTCTAGCGTCCCAGCGGGATTCTCAATTGTTACAGTTTTTACAGTGCACAGCACCTTATTGGAAATGACAAATACGACGTCTCGGTGCGTTTGGTCTGCTAATCGAGCATTTGATGCGGTTCCTTTGGCGGGGAAATTTAGCTATGATACCTGATACACATACCGGTATTGTATTACCCTCTTAACTCTACCCCTCTCGCTCTCCTATCCTACAACTCAACCCAATAGGTTGCGGCCCGGAAGCTCAGATGCGAGCCATACATACTTCCATACCATAAAAACCCTAGGACTTCACTTTTTCCGCCTATTATGTAATCTCCAGATACAGGGGGAAAAGATTTCTGAGGTTTGGCGTTTTCCTGACATGGTGTAAGGTCAGTATCATGGTCCCCTTAGATGTGTTGGGTCTCATTAACCGGTGTTGGCGATTCTCTCAACCTGTTGAACCAACCTTATCTTATCCGACTGACAGATTTCTACTGATAATCTGTGTGTGGGATTCTGGGGGGTTTTTGGACTGCTAATGGTTCGGGGGGGTCAAAGCAGGGCCATCAATGGTTCAGGGGGTCGAATTGGGGCTTATAATAAGACAGGATTGTGGGTAAATGAAACCCTTCATAGGGATCGTGATATGCAACTGAATCTGCATAAGCCCAAATTTCAGCAAACTATCTAGCGCCGGTGGTGGCGGGAATCGAGCCTGCTGTGGAGCAGCCGCTGGAGTCATAGCGGGCAGCCGGCCCGGACACGACAGCAATGTGTTAGACAAATCAATAGACAATCCGACGCCGTTGATTCTTCCGCTCATCGCATGTGCATGTATGTGTGTGGTTGGGGCGGTCGGCTGGTATGATTTACGGGATGTTTTTATGAATAGTTTTGCGAGCCTTAGCGATTAGGCGCGGGGGAGGCTCTTTTTTCCGTAGCCCCTGAAAGCTGGATGGGCGGCTGTGTTGCTTGGTTTGTTTCTAGGCGGTTGGTTGTAGGGATAAAGTTATGTGATCAGCTTATTACTGGTTTTGTGTCGCACACGTGTTTTATGCCATACGGTATCATACCTCATGCTTTTTAAGCCGCCCGCACAAGGCCGCCCCCCCTAGGGCCGCACAACCCCCTGCTGACCGTGTAGAGATGCATTGCCTTAGAAGGGTCATGAGTTGTGTATACCTCCTGGGGCTTGTGGGCACAGTGTCCGACAGCTGTCTACCTCTGTTATCCGTCCGGGTGATTTTCTATGACCAAGGTTGTGGTGATATATTATGTTTAACCTACAAGAAGAGTAGGGTTTGATAACTAGAAGATAGTATGTAGGGCTATTGCTATAGCCATGGAGTTTTCTGTATATAAGTTAACACAAAGGAGGAGAGATCCTCACGAAACAATCATCTACCAACACACCACCATCCACACAATTGTTTTCCTATCAAAGGTAGTATAGAATTGCGTTTTTCTTCTTTTCTTTGGAGGGCAAACTAGGCAGTAATATTTTTTACAATTTCTGTTAGTTCCTGGTAGCGAGGGTAGATAGTTAATCTGTTCCCCCCTCTCTCCTGCCCTACCCCTTCTTGAGAGGAAAACCCGTCTACCCAGCCTCTGGGTTTAAATTCATGTTTCTCCGTCTCCAGCACAGCAAGCTTTCTCCCCACTTTTCACGGACAACTTGAAAAAAGGCCTCCCTCTACCTGGCTTGTAAACGTTTACACCTGAGCCAGAGCGGAAAACTTGGAAGGGAGGGCTTGTTGCGTCGGTAAAACTTTCTCTGGGTTAGCCTCTGACGAGCGTCTTCTTCACTCTCCCCGTACAATAAATACCCTCCACCCTACAGCCTCCTCTCTCTTCTGCACAATTCTCTCCCGCAATACCACCCCCTCCGCAGCCGGCACCTAAACAATTCCTCGATCCAACACTACCGATACCCTCACCCCCTCGCGCAACGAACAGGTGTGCATCGGCGGTAGCGGGAGGAAATATTAGCAACATTCCGCCCGGCCATTTTCCCCTTCCTCTCGACTTATCCTCTATCCACTACCTCACATCTACCCAATCTAACCTACCAGTGCTCCTTGAATCACCAGTGAGCACTATGCCTTTCGTATGCCTACCCAACGAGTTGGTCTATAGGGTTGCAGAATTTCTACCTCCCCCGGATATCAATACTCTCCGCAGAACTAACACCCGCTTCGCCGCACTATTTTCCGTTGGAATTGTGGACATTACCTGTGGGCAGAAGGACCGTGACTGGTGCATTAAGCTTATAAAATTTTACGCGAGGAAGGGTAACGTTACTATCGTCCGCAGAATCCTCCAGAGAGCTGCCAGGACCATCCAGTATAGAAATGATCCTACTGTCCTTGAAGGGTTTGTTAGGGGCGAACGAGATGAGAATCCATTCCTCACCATCTACAAAGCGGGCGTCAAGATCAAAACCAGGTACGGCCCCTTCGGTGAGCAGCCGATTCACTGGGCAGTCGAGCAGGGTCGCTTGGAGATTTTGAGAGTGATACTGGCCGACGCTGAAGTCGACGTCAACTGCATGACCTCCTACGGATACCCCCCATTGGTTCTTGCGGTCACCAATAGACAAGAGGGAGCGGTCCGTATGTTGCTAGATGACCCGAGGGTGACCGGGATTATGGGCGGCGTCCGCAAGGAGGGCGCAATTCACCTGGCCGCCGCGGAAGGAAACGTCAACATCCTCAGAATGTTGCTACACGACCCTAGATACAAGAATTTCCGAGGACTCGACAACAACGGGACTCCTTTGCTCCACGCCGTTAGGCGCGGCCGTGTGGAAGTGGTGAAACTTCTCCTCGCCGACAACAGAACTGACTTGCAGAACTTTGCTCATCAGAACGGCCTCGGATTGCTCCACGAGTCCGCAAAGCGCGGGCACTCAAGGGTTGTCAAGATTCTCCTCGAGAACGGCCGGGTTGACGTCAATCAGAAGGATATTTGGGGGAGCACCGCATTTGGGCTTGCGTTTTTCTATCGCAAGGCTGATGTCGTCACACTACTCCTCAATGACCCGAGAGTCGAGGTCCGCGCGCACGATTCCGACATCGACTATCGTGAGTCCCCGAACATTGGCGAATCCCTCCTTCACCACGCCGCTCGTGACGGCGACTGTGCAGCCAAATTGACCCGAGCCCTCTTGGAGGATGCCAAAGGGCGATTCAATGTCAACCAGCTGGACAACCAGGGTCGCACTCCCTTACATCTTGCTTCCTTCAACGGGGGGGTAAACCTCATGAAGCTCTTGGTCTGGGAGTCTCGGGTTGATGTCAACGTTGTCGATATCCGCGGTCAGACCGCGTTGCATGTCGCGTGCATGGCTGGGAACAGTTATGCTGTTAGAATCCTATTGACTCATCCGGATATTGATGTGAATGCCGGGAGGAACGCGGATGGAAGACCACTATTGGCGCAGAGACTCTCGTGGGAGGTCCGGAGTGCATTGGAAGATTATTATGAAATGAGGAGACGTGCTGTTCATCCTAGGAACCCTCATTTATAGGGTTACTTGTGATAGAGGAGGGTTAAATGGCTGGTTACTTGGATGGGAGTGAACTATTGTCGTTCATAAGTTATCACTGGCAAAAATTTATAGCGAGAGCTATTTTTTGTTTGAGCTGTTTTCTCTTTTATCTTTTCTTTTGCATTTTTATTAAGGGTATGGCGGGTGGGAATTTGGAGTAGCTGGTACTAGACCCGGGGCAGCTTATCTAGAGGTTGGGCGATTTCCTTCTCTTTTGGGTTTCTTTTTTCATTTTTCTCTCCTTTTCGATCCTAATCGGGAATCATGATTGCAAGGAGGATTAGATGTCCGATAAGAATGCTTGCTTCTTGCAGCTGGGTACTCTAATTCAAAGCGGTGATCTTGTGGTGGCTTACATCAGAGTGCATGAAGAGAATGGTCGCTTTTTCAAGTTCGTCACTTGTTGGTGAGAATTACTTTTCTGTTGGCCGGGTGTGTTGGTTTCGCTCCGAGAAATTTGAGGGGGAGGTAAGGGATCCCCGAGAGGTTTCTCTAGATATCGCTGTACTACATTGTCATCGGACGTTCATGTCATGGTAAAATTGCTTCCGTTCAAAATTTTCTTTTCAACGCCCTCGTTTTCTCTAATTCGTTTCTGTTTTCTTTTTGTCCTATTAGTACCAATTGGCTCTCCAGCCCCTTCTCGAACTGTTTTTCACTTTCCTTTGTTCTCTTCCCCCTTCTATTTCATCCCTTCGCTATATAAAATTTGCAGTTTTCGTACACATTACTTTCACCCCCGCCCCTACTTGGGAACATGAATGGGGAGCAAGGTAGGTTTCTTCCTAATATTGGTTTCTAGAATTTGGTGCGACGATAAAGGTGGTCTGGGTGTGGAGGTCTGAACGGGGTGGTATCTTCCGAAAGACGGATGGTCGTTGTTGGTAAAGGTCACTTTTCTTTCGTCTTACTAGTGTCGTGTTGGTGTATGATAGCGAGATATGAGGTGGAGAGGAGGTGAAGATGGAGATGGGGGGAGACAGATTAGGGATAACCCCTACGAACTTCTCTTAGGCATTGCTACACTGAAATCATCTGTCGTGATCGAAACTGTTTTCTTTCGAAATTTCCCTCTCAATACTTTCAGCTCCGTTTCAGCTTCTTTTTTGATCCTTTCATAATACTGATTCGCTCTCTAACCTCTTGTAATTTCGTCTTTCGTTTTCTCTTTGACTTCTCTCCACATTCCTTCTCATCCGTTGCTACATAAACTTTGCTTTTACACTTTTTTTTTCTTGCGTCTTCCCTTTTCGGGGGTTCGTCGTCCCTCTCAACATACTCAACGATGAAATAGCTTCACAATGTATTTTAGAACCTCTGAAGTCTAACCATACTCTCCTATAAATTGGCCAATCGTGACTGCCAAAGCGTTGGAGGGTGGTGGGGAGACGTACGGCATCCCTGCGCTCGTCAAGGAATTACTCGGAACTCGTTTGTGAGCACGTACTATAGCGCTCTGGGGTTCGGGTGCTATCTCCCCAGGGAAGTATAGCTATGGAAGCGTGCATCATGAAGCATCACTCGGTTTGATCACAGGCGTGAACTGCCACCTTCCTCTTGCGTATTGTGGAGACGAGAAGCTCAGGCCAGCCTTCCCGATGCACGTTCGCTTTCGAATAATTGTCCTCTACTTCCGGGCTGACTTCAGTCCTGTGCGGGGCCACGGAGACTTCTATTTCGGGCTGGTTAGCGTTTGCCGGGTCAGGATCTACCCCCGGGTCCTTGCCCTATCTAATCAGGATATTCGGGGAATATCATATTTCCCCCTCGCGGTGTCCCTTTCCGGAGACTAGACATCGAACCACTTACGAACATGGTGATCTATCTATTTTGGAACGTAAGTTATGACTCCACTAGAGTTGGTGTTGCGGAGCGGGGATAGGCACAGGCGCAGACGCGTGAGTTTCCGAAGGAAAGTGGCCTTTCGGAGGTAGTTATCCCACAGGGTGCCATAATACTATCCCAACTGGCCCCAACTCGTGTGTGTGAACGCCTTTAGTGTCGTGGTCGGCATCTACGGTATGATACGTGCTAAACTAGGGTGTGATAAATGGGTGCGATCTGAGGTATCATATCCAATCGCATCCCCCCAACTTTTCTTTCTTACCCCCGCCCTTGCACCTTCCTCCCGAAGACAACGGGGGGCCCCTGACAGGCCTGCGGCTGAATGGAAGGGAGGAGCAAGTGTCGAAGAGGGCTAGGGAGATCTCGGTGTAGCTGGCCCGTGATGAGTTGGGAGCCATGTCCCGAGGTTAGTGTAAGGCCAATGCACTGGGATTGGAAGGAAGCAAGGTCTGAAGTAAATTATAACATCCTGCATAACGGATGGGGGTTTTACTCGGCAATTACAGTAGATGGGGAGGGCGGGCAGGTTCCTGACACAAGCCTTTTATCTCCACTAAGGGTTAAAAAAAAGAGAAAAATGTGCATTCACCTTTAGTATCAAATTTCCAAAACAGGGGGATGCGATCGATCAGTTCCCGTGGTCTGCCTGCTGGGAGACCGGTCACCACTAAGATTTATAGGGAACTTTGAGGGTTCAACTCTCTCCGGGGGGTGGATGCAGCGGGAATTCAAGGAAGAGAAAACCCTGGCGAACAACTTTTTTTCATCGGGATTACCAAATCTCTCGTCCTGATATATAGCTCCGGAATCCTTTGGGTCTGCTTCTAGGATAATAATTGGGTATGGCAAGGAGAGGGAGCCCCTTTGCTTACAAGAGCGGGGTTGGGTGAGCATATATTCCATACAATTGGAGCTTCAGGGAAAAGGAGGCCTGTTCCAGGCGGGGTCAGCTACGTAGTGGCTGGTAAAAAAGGGAAGGGATCAGGACGAGGACAGGAAGAAATAGGGAGGGACTGAGGTAGGATAATGTGAAAGCACTGCGGGGAATGATGTAGTTCGCCTGGGCCTTATGGGGATGGGGGCTTTGAATACATGGCTATTTGATCCGCGTGGACCTAGAAAAGGTTAGTGGGCGACCCCAGCGGTGGAAAGAAATCTCTCGACATGTCGGCGGCCTTCAATGACGTTAGGTATCCGTGGTTGAACGTCCAGCGGTTGCGTGCGGTGGCAAGGACTGGAAACGGTACGAGGTGGACACTGCAGCAGGAGGCTATCATAACACCGAATTGAAACTTGCTTACTATCACCGGAGCTAGTGGTTAGCTGCCCCAGACTTGTATCGTATTGGCAATTCATCCAAAAACATTATAAGATGGATCTCATCGTGCTATCTGATCAGAGTCCTTCTTTCCTCCTTTGTGCCTCGACCCTGCCAACATGGTAATCACAAGGGATGCCTATGAGTAGGGCGGAATGGGCTCAAGCGAGAGAGGTTAACGGAGAGCGTGGGCGAAATCAGCATATATCTCTGAATCGCTTCCACCCCCCCTAGGTCTCGAGGTACCTGTGCTAGTCTTTCACAATATGTATAGAAACATGAAAAATGGGCACCCGTGGTCAAGGATATGCAGTCCGATCAGGACGGGGATATAAATTAAGGAAGAAGTAGAGATAAGCAAAAAAAACCCTCTCATTTGAGCTCTTGGAATATGCCAATCTTCCTACTATCTCTCTATCCCTTTATTTACCTCCCCTTTTCTTTCCCCCCGGTATCTTTTTAGATAGACATATTACAGAGAATTCAAGAAAAGTTAGTGATATTACAAGATTGGTTACTGTGGCATTAGAGATAACATAGAAGCTATAAGGGACAAGAGAAATTGTTGAAGGTATTAAATATATGATGAGAATAGTATATGGTGCAAAGCATTCTTAAGGTGTACCAAGGCTGTTGCATTGTGAAATACTTTTATCAGGTGTGGGTCTAGGGTTACAGGCCAGAACAATTGCATTCAAGAACTTTCAACATCTGACTTGAGGTATTGATAACTTTTATTTATATTTATGTAATATTAAATTGTTATTTTCTGAGATAAAGTATCGCAATTACTATGATACTTAATAACATTACAGTAACTGAGAGGGTTAAAGAATTGAAGTAAAAATTCTTGAATGTTATTGTTCTGGCCTGCAACCCTAGACCCACACCTGATAAAAGCATTTCACAATGCAACAGCCTTGGCACACCTTAAGAACACTTTGCACCATATCTAGTTCTAGAAACTATAGGAGTGGAAAACAATACTACTAGTGGTATATAAGTGATAGTAATGATCTACAAATTTTTAATAGATTATATAGAAAAATTTAGTAGAATGAAGATTTATAATATGAGTAATATGATATATAGAACATCCAATGTTCCCAACCGTCCAGGGCGCCCTACAGGGCCCTGCGGGGCCTGTAGTCCCGGGCGTCCCGGGCGGCTGAATTCAGGACGGCGGTTTACGGCGTCCATCTTTCATCAAGACGGCCGTCCTAGAGGTTGACGGCCGGGCCCCACAGACTTAATCCAAATGTGATCTTCCGGTAGGGCCCTGCAGGGCCCGGTAGTGATCTGCAGGGCCCTGGCGTCAACTGCAGGGCCTGGCCGTCAACTGCAGGGCTCGGCCGCCATCTGCAGGGCTCGCCAATCATGAGCGTTGTGCAATGATTTTATTCACCCACACCATATCAGCCGCATCTTGTGATATTTACTGGGTTAGCAGCACTCCCATATCTAAATCATGAACCAGAGCATAGGATATTCTCCCCATGCTTTGGCAGAAGGTACATGAATAGTATCCCTAGAACCTCTGTAAGTTGGACACATTGTGTTACCCCATATTTACTAATAGAATAAATAGAGCTTGAGGTCCATGCATTATAAACACAATCCAAATCACTTCAGACCTCTTTGTCTAAATACATCTTTACAATTACAACCATGTCAGAAGCCATATCACATGTTTCTTACAGAAGTCAGGAATCACTTGGGCCTGACCATTCCATATCACAAGTGTTGCCACTTTATTTTTGTAATAACTTTCAGCTAGATATTGAGGAGAAGAATGATGATTCTGCTCTAAGCGAGACCCTTAGTTCTGCCCCCTCCGGTCTCCTAACTGCTACCCTAGATTTATATTCAATTTTAGAGGATGTTGTGTGGGAATCATCTGGTTTCTCAGTTATTATGAGGAGCAACATATTGAGCATGAATCTTGATATCCCTAGTGCCTTTCTTCCCCAGTGGAAGGCACGTAAAGGTTACTGCTAGTTACCCAGCACTGGTATAGAGGTTTTTGACAATGGAAAGTGGTGCTGGGAGTATGCTAGGTGTAAGTTCTTCAATCTCTGATATATTAACTATATAAAATTCTATCAACTATGGCTTGCCCAAATAAGGTAATAGAAATACCAGATCCTTGGGGTCACTCTCCTGTTTATAGCGATTTTTCAATGAAGAACATGAACCTACATCCCACTAGCTGGTATAGGGTAACTAAGAAATACCAGAATGGTGGTCACAATATTAGTAGTACAGCAGGTGAGTCTAGAATAGTTGCAGCTTTTGGCGGAATAGTTTCTCCTAGGCTCCAGTTTAATTCAGATATGTTTAAACAACTACTGGTCCACTAGATTTACCTTATGAATACTCCCTTTTATACAGTTGAGGATTCAACATTTTGGACACTATTAGTATACTTACTTAGTTGTATAAGTACATTTTTTCTTTATCAATAATGTGTAATACAATTCTAGATTCTATAAGGATGGTAAGAGTGGAATATGGAATTTGGTAGGCATTGCGACCAGCTGGACTGCAAAACATATTACAAAAATCCAGTACAACAATAACCAATTTAATTATCAGGCTCTATTGTGAGTGCCAGACTAGAATTATGAGCTATTTCAAAGCTCTCCCCTTTCACATCCATCTTAGTTTCGACTTGTGGAGCTCACCAAATCACTGGTCTTACTTTGGGATCATTGGACATTAGGTGACTGAACTTGATGTACTTCAATCTGCTACTCTGGGGTTCCAGCACTTCGATGGTACATATAGTAGTCGCAATATTGCTCAATCATTGCTTGGGGTTCTGGGTGGGTATGAAATTACTACAAAAGTAGGCTATGTGACAACTGATAATACTAGTAATAATGACACTGCTCTTGTTGAGCTCGGAGTAATGTTGCAGGAATGAAATGGCCACTTTGATCCAATAGTATCCTATGTTAGATGCTTCAGTCATATTATTAATTTAGTTGTCAAGAGCTTTCTCTAGAGTACTGATTGGGAAGCCTTTGAGGCTAATATTGTCTATAATAGCAATATAGTAAAGGAAATATCTTTTGGAGACCTGGAGGAAGAAAGGTGCAATAGAGAAGTTACATAATATAGGAATCTGGATTTTATATATACCACAGTGTTGTGATCACTTTTTATAAAAAGTTCAACTTACTCATAGTTATGAGTATAGAGGCCTATTAATACCTTTAATTAGAAACATCACATAGTGGTCTAGTGATGCTGATGTGGTAGAACAGGACTTTGAATTATGTGCTATCTTAGATGGGTTTGTCAGAAGTGCTTCTATAGAAGAACGACATGCAAAAACCCGTCCCATGTCTCATGTACTACCAAGTGGAATTGAATCTCAAGAGAATGATCAGGACAACCCTGATCTTGTTACTGGTGATGAGTTAACCTGAGATGATTGGGATGACTTAAAGATAATCTTTTGAATTTTAAAGGCTTTTTGGCATCTTACCCTACAGCTGCAGGGGCCAGGAACTCCGAGGAATCATGAAAATGGATATCTTGCCTACATTCTTGCTGCTATGAATGATCTTTGCACTTACTTGGAAGATGCCAAACAGGTCTATTTCGACTCCTCTATTTACAGTTCACATTATTTGACTTCAATAAACTATGTCTGAGCAATTCTTAACTGATATATATAAATCTATTTCCAGTTATGCTATTGAATGCAAGTAATATTTACCTTAATCTATGGTTACTCAAGGATTATTGATATAGAGGGTAGTATTAACTTAGTTGATAGATATTGTGAAGTCACTGATTGAGTACCTGTACTCTATACAGGTATCACTCTGGAGCCAGACACCAAGCTCAAGTACTTTGAAATTGAATACAGTAACTATCCCAATTGAATAGTATTAGCTACTACTAAGAGTAAGGACCCCGGGGGGGGGGTTGTAACTGGTACAGGTACTAGGTTATATTTTATGTTTTGGTTTATAGTATTATTTGATACTTGTAATGTTTCAAAGCTATCGCTTGATACTTAGAATGTTTTATGTTTTGTTTTATAGTATCATTTGATACTTGTTATGTTTTAAAGGTATCACTTGATACTTTGCATGTTTTATGTTTTGTTTCACAGTATGACTTGATGCTCACTATGTTTCAAAGGCATCATTGGATACTTTGAAAAGAGCTATATTATTGCTCATACTAGAGATGAGTGAGAACTTGTATTTAAACACTGCTGATTCCATGGTGGAAATAGCAGACTTTAACTGATGGTACTCTAAATATACTCGGTTGAACTGTTACTTCTGGATCTCCTATTACACCCCTTCGAAGCCTTCTTTGGTCTATATAGCTCTTGCCTCTTGCCAAGCAAGTGGCCTATCTGTTACTATCGTATATGAATGTGATTAGCATCTTAGATGTGAACACATTATACTTTTTTAACCTCAACAAGTGGTTACAAATATTGTACCTAGATGAGGCCTGATCAACATACAGAAGTCTACCAAGAAATGCTAGCAGTGGGAAGCAGCAGAACCCAGGGTGGTCAGCTTTGCCAGCAAACATTATTGCACCTCTCCAGATAAGGAGTGGGAAGTAGGTCCTACAAGAAGGGCTAACCCATCCCAGGAAACCTGAGAAGCTAAGAGATACAGCAGAGGGCAGTACTAATGAGGCTGCCAGGTAGCTGGTGAAAGACTAGACCTCAATTACCTGAGAAGAATATAAGGAAAAACTGGTCAAAGTCACAAAACAGATACCTAGAGACCCCCCACCATTACCAAAGAGTCTTTCTGAGACAGAGAATAGTAACAGTGAAATAAATAAATCCAATATGTCTAGTGCAGGAGGACCGCCACCTCTACCAGTACCTCCTGTTAGTAGCACTAGTAATCAGTCAGGGAAGAAGTCTAAGATCAAGTTACCACTGCCAAAGAAGTTCAGTAGAAAGGAGGATGATCTCAAACCTGAAGTATTCAAGTGATGGAAAATCTTGATATGCTGGTACCTGTTCACAGCTGGAATCAAGATATCTGAGAAGGAATCAGGACTCTATGTTGGAGCTTTCTGCAAAGAAGCTGCCTTGGAGGCATACCACCAATGTATAGACAAATATGATGGGGATTACATCGATGGAAAAACAGTACTGGAATACTTCCAAAAACGATTCCAGTCAAGCTGCAATTGAGAAGAACCATTTCAAGCCTTTAACAATATCTAGCAAGTACAAAATGGCAGAACACAAAGGATTACCAAGATAGCCACAGAACTCCTGATATACTTGGCAGATTCAAAAGTATCCGGAAATCTTGGCGCCAAGACATCTTGAATAAATCAAAGAAAATCCAATATTAAAAAAAGAGAAAATAGTTAAATCTATATAATATGATAATATTATGAATTAAATAAAGATAGATATAAAAGATAAGCAACATATATAATTCATGCCTGAAACTTATTTCCCCCATTTATTGCCATACACCTTACCATAATATCTGGTTAGTAATAAATCCTACATAACCTCTTGCTTAATAGATCATACCTTTTTTCATTGAAGTCAATAGAGTGAACAACCTAGGTGGAGATGTAACTTGAGTAGTATGTGCACATAAGCAGATAAATCATATATTAAATATTTGGCTGGAAGGCTTGGCGCCAAGATTTCTGGATACTTTTGAATCTGCTAAGTACTGAGGATGAATGACTGAATTCACAGTTAACCATATGCTGAAACGAGGATTCTATGATGCCATGAATACACAACTTAGACAAGTGGTAGAACTAATGGAATGAGAAGACGATGAGATAGATGACATTGTCATAAATGCAGAATAGCAGGATGCTATCCTGCATGAGACAGGTACTTATGGCAAACTGAGAGCACTAAAGGGAGACAGAAAACTGCAAGAGAAGCAATACCAGCTGGAAAGGAAGATAAAGGTGACCCAGAAAAAGATCCCCAGAACTACTAAACAGAAATGAAAGGAGAATGGAGAATGCTTTGAATGTGGAAAGAAGGGACACATGGTATAAGACTGCCCCAACGAATGACAAATTAAGAAAGAAACCTCAGCAAACCAGGCAGAGATACAGGAGTTTGAAGAAGTAGAAATCAACTCAACCAATGCAGAGACTAAGAGTGAGTGATACCAAACCCTGCCAGCCCCTACTCTATACCCCCACCATGCTCTGGAAGGAACCATCTCGATTAATGGTGTGTGTGCCAGGGTGTTATTCAATACAGGTGCAGTGGGTGCAGATATTATTAGTAATACTTTTGTCACAACCCAGGGCATCTCCACTTACCTGATGAAAACAACGGTCCCTGTGAACATGGCTATGAAGGGATCATGATCGACAAGTCATAAAAGTTGAAAAGGGAACTCTCCAAATCAGGTTGGCTAAGCTACCGAACCAAAGGATGATGGTTGGGAACTTGGCACAATATGATGTTTTAATAGAGTTACTTTTCCTAACCCAGCACAGGGCTGTTATCCAGTGCAGCGAATCAATGATTGAACTTGGTGAGAAAAAGGTCTGAGTACTATGCAAACCAACAAGTGCAGAGTTCAGAGTTGCAATTTGGGAAACAAAACAGGAGGAAATTCTAAATGAGTTTGCAGGTATATTCCATAAAAAGCTTCTAGAGTCTTTCTAACTACTTAGAAAGATGAACAATCTCATATGGCTGAAGGATACAACCGATTTCCGAAAGCAACTGATATACACTATACCTGAAGTATATAAAGGGAAACTATGCAAGTGGATAAATGAGAAGTTAAGGACTAGAGTTATCTACTGGACTGAGTCTCCAGAGGTAGCACCTCTATTTGTTCAACTGAAGTTGGATAGGAGGATCAGATAACTAGTGGGCTTGAAATTACGAATTGATAACAGAGTTATGGATAGCTCATTGATCCAAAATCAAACAAAGATTCTAAATGCTGTACGAAGGGCAAGATTTGGGAGCAAGGTAGACCTTAGTCATGCCTACTTAGAGACCCAAGTCGAACCAGAAAGTGAGAGGTTTAATAGCTTCAAAACGTCTTTTGGTGGATTTGCAAGCAAGGTCATACTGCAGGATGACTGTTACACATAAGACGAACTGGCATAGCATAATGGGCATGTTACAAGATCATTGGCAAAGAGTCACGTGTTCGATCTCAGGGTCTGTATGAGTATTGGGAGAATGAGTTAACTTTTACAAATAGGATGGCGGCACAAAATATTCATTTATGCCGCCACTGAAAGTCGCCAACTGAGGGGTTTTTATGGAGTCTTTGAGAGAGGACCCTTGGCTATCCTGGCAAGGGTAAATGAACTAAATCAGTCAGTTGGCAGTGGGGATAAACGCATGCAAAGATCTCTCAGCTGCGCCAAGAGATGGATACCAACCAGGAGGAGGTCGGCTACTCCTATAGGAGTCCCCAGCTGCCATGCAGGCAGTAGGACCAAATTTCAAGTCCATTGGTAGAGGAATGCAGAGAAAATGCACAGGAGAGGATGACACACAAAGGAGGATCGTTCGCTCATGCCCAGAGGCATGATAAGGTAGAGTCCAATGATGGCCTACTGCGTAGAAGGTTGACCCGGAGTGTAACTAGGCCTAAACGCCATTGGTGTGGTAAGCTAGGAGCATGTCTCCTGTGGGTCGATGCAGACGGATAAGGAATCCGCCAGTATTGATAAGTCCGTCATTGGGGCTGATGACTACATATGCAGAGATAGAACGAGTCGCCGGTTGTAACGGGAGCTCCCCTAGGAAGACGGATTGCAAGGGTGCGACCACACTGAACAACTTCAAACTTAACGCCAAAAGTTCACACAATGTAAGAGTAAAGTAAGCGGTAAAGCTTAATATAGTAAAGCCTGACACTTCACTCAATTAAGGTCTCGAGAGGATTGATTGTTGGAGTAGGAGAGTTCTTGCCTAGACTTATTTGGTAGTTTTATCTAATGCCAGAAACTCCCCCATCAGTTCACTCCAACTATTCGGGCACACCCTTCTCCACTAAAGGCGGTCCGACACATCTCCTTGCATACCCTACGGGCATGCATATGTCGATACACTCTAGTCGGGGTTCACCTTATGCGGTTATTGTGTCCGTGGTGCATTTCCATTTAGCCCGCCGGAGTGCAAACTCCTGCGTATTGGCATCTTGCTAGTGGCTAACAGTCAAGATGCTGCATGAACTAGACTATCTAGGGCACCCTTCACATATGCATTGATCTCTACTTGGCCCCGGAAGCTAATGTGAGCAGTTGATCTGTCTACTATTTATAGTTCTCTGGCTTCCGGTGTCTTCTGCGAGATGCAGTAACCTGGGAGGGGTCCAATGGGCACTACCCAGGACCCCTACCTTGGATCCACCTTACCTGTGGTAGGAATCATGCTTTTAGTGTCTCTGCACTTCCCTTTCAGGGCCTACGGCATTGGGGACACTTTCGGGCTTGGTGGGTGTAAAACTCCCCTGGCCGCCCCACCACCATCTGGGACTACCTTCGGGACCCCCACAGTCAACTCCTGTTAACTCCACCAGTTTTGGCCCGTGTTACTCCAAACAACTTGGAGGAGGTACTCCACCTTCTACCCTATGCCCCCTCTTATCCTGCGAACAGCTTACGGTCGACTGGCCAGCAGTGACGTATACGGTGTTGCAAGTAGGTCTCCAAAGAACCTTCTTTGCCAGACTGTACACAACTTTGCAGCCGTTTGCCCATGACATCTGGGCCTCAAGGCGGGACCGCAGGGTTATGATAGTAATAATGTCTCCAGTTTGCAGCTTTTTCGGAGCTCTGTAGCTCACCCAATAGGATCTCCTGGAACGCTAGATTCCAGTATAATGCATGGCTTCGCGTGACAAACATTGCGGTCATTTTTTCTGAACACAGAGAGGGACTTCGTATTGAAAGGTAGGGTAACCGAGGTCTTTGGGCAGGGCAACCCAAGCCCCATAGCAGGGTAACCTGGTCCTGAGGGTAGGGTAACCTGGTCTGGCAGACACGATAACTTTTCCCTGTTACCCTGTCTATCGCGTTGCCGGAGATAGACATTTCTAACCTTTCTCCAGTTACCCGGCCTAGCTGAGTAACTGCCCCTTCTGAGGTCCTTAAGTACGCTGACACCACTTCCCGAGTGTATCCTGGTACCCAAGTACCTGGCCAGCTAACTCTGTTTATCTGGGAGCCCGGGCCATCGGGTCTCCGTAGAACAAGTACTTACTTGCCTGTCGGTTCCTACCAGATCACCCCTGGGCTACCTGTATGGGTGAAGGTTCTGCCTGCCATAGCTCATGTATGCTTGGTCGTTACACCACTGCCCTCTTCTCTACGGTCCGTCCTGGACCGTTAGCGTCGTCTTTTATTTTCCTGACTTGATTCTCCCAAGACCCTATGGTCCTGGGCTTGGACGGATATCTTTGGGGGAAATCCCGAATGGCCTGTACGCCTGTCCATTCTAGCATCTCAGAGGGCTCACATGAATTCTCCTCAGCCCCGTAGCCTTCCCATGAAACCAGGTACTGGACAAAGCGCGATGGAAACTTCGCCTTTGCTCCACCATACCATCGACTGTCCACAACTGCTTCAATAATGCAACTTGGCTCATTGTCCACTAGTTGTGGGGTGGGGACCTCCTTAATCCTACCTGACCCTAGATCCTCGCTACATGGTTCGCGCAACGTGATATTGAAAACTGGGTGGATGCTCCATCTGGTAGGCAGCGGGAGTTTATACGCTCCGGTACCCACCCCACGTTTAACCACAAAAGGGCCAAACATATGGTGATTCAGCTTCTCCATCAGATATTTTGTGCGGATGTACTTTTGGTTTAACATCACATGGTCCGCTTTCTTTGCCCGCCTAGCGGGCACACCCTCTAAGGTAACCTAGTCCGCTGACGGCAACCTTTAGTTGTCATGCCATTTCTGTTGCCTTTCCTGTGCCCGTTGAATCGTTTCTCGAATCCCTTGCCAGGTTCCGTCCCATTCCTTAACCAAGAGCTTACTGCTAGGGTGTATTCCTTGATTATTAGACAGGACACCTAACCAGTTTGTCCATGGGTTAAACCCACAATTGATCTCAAATGGTGACAACCTGGTGGATTCTGATATCGATGTATTGTACACATACTCCACAAGGGGTACTAGCAAAACCCAATCACCCTGTTGGTAGGAACAGTAACTACGCAAGTACTACTCCAGTGTCTGATTAACCCTCTCGGTTTGCACAGCAGTCTCAGGGTGCAATGCTGTCAAGACGCTTAGTTTCACTTGCAACAAGTACATCAGACTCATCCAGAACTTGGATGTGGATCAGCTATCTCGGTCGGAGATCATTAACTCTGGGAGTCCATGAAGGTGCCAAACTTCCTTCAGGAATATCAAGGCAAGCTCCTTGATTAGTACCTCCGTGGTCAGGGGTATGAAATGTGGCATTTTCCAGAATCTGTCCACTATGACCCAGATCTTGGTACACCCTCCGGACTCTGGCAGTGCTACAATGAAGTCCATTGAAATCGCCATCCATGGTCGCATAGGAATACCAATAGGTTCCAGCAGACTGAACCTCTTGTGCCTGATGGACTTATTTCTCTGGCACGCATCACATGTCCGCACATAGTTGGTGATGTGCTCATCCATCTTAGGCCAATAGAAGTTAGCCCTAACCCTGCCAATAGTCTTGTAAGTCCTGCAGTGTCCCACGACTCGGGAGTCATGTTCAGCCTCTATGATTGGCTGCTTCAGATTCTGACCCTTGGGAAGATAACACCCGTTCTTGTACAGTCGTGTCCGTTAAATAATTACACCCCTGCCCGGCAACGGTGCAACGACACCTCTCCCCCACCTCATTACCCACCATGGCACCACCACATACCCGAAGAGAAAAAGAAGACAGGAATCACCAAATCTATGCCCTGCATAAGCATACCAATATGGGTTATAATAAAATAGCTAACGCTATTGGGGTCTGCAAGGAGACTGTTGCTAAGGTTGTCCAAAGAGCCAATTCAAGAGGGGGAAACACCCATTATGCTTCCAAGAAAGGCCGACCCACCAAGATTACGGACACCAAAAGAAGAGCGGTAGAGGCAATTATTGATGCTGAGCCTCATTTAGCATTACGCGACATTACCCAAAAAGCGAATATTGGCCTTGGCAGAACCACTATAGATAAGATCATATCTGAAGCTGGTTTCAGGCTTCTGATACCTAGGAAAAAGCCTTTTTGGAGGAAAGGACAAAAGGAGAAGAGAAAGGAGTTTGCTAGGAGAAGGAAGAACTGGAAAGGGGCATGGAATTGGGTTGTCTTTGTTGATGAAGCCACTATTATTTATGATCCAAATCCGGCTAGGAGGAGGGTCAGAGTAAGAGCTGGTGAAGAGTTGGAAGAAAAAAACTTAAAGCCTAGCTTTAAGTCTGGGAGGACTAGTATTGGGGTGTATGCTGCAATCATGAAGGGTGGCAGGACTGAGTTAATTCTTGTGAGAAAGAGGGGGGAGGAGGAAAGGACCAGCAAAAGAGACAGACTTGGCCTCAATTCCCACCAATATGCAACTGAAATCCACCAGCCATACCTCATCCCTTTTATAGAAGGTCTGGATAGACCTTCTGACAACATCTACCTAGCTGCAGACAATGCCTCCTGGCATGGTGGTGAGGAAAATCGAAAATTGGAGGCAGACTGTGGTTACAAAAAACTTCCTTGGCCACCCAACTCACCAGATCTCAATCCTATTGAGAACACCTGGGCTCTACTCAAAAGAGCCCTTACCAAGCGATTCTCCAGACTGGAGAGAAGGCCTCATAGTGCTGCTGAATTATTTCAGGCAGCAAAGGAGGAGTGGGATTTAATTCCCCAAGGGACATTGGATGCTTGGATAGAGAGGATGCCTGAGAGAATTCAGGCTGTTTTGGATGCAGATGGGGGTCACACAAAATGGTAGCAGGATTTCTTTGGAGCTTATGATATTTACTTTCATCTATTTCTTAATTGAATTTGTATCTTTTTTTTTTTGTGGTTGAATTGGTTGATTGTGGTTGTCATGGTTGTTGCCTGGGGGTGTAATTATTTAACGGACACAACTGTACAGGAGGAAGCCCTTTTCCGTCGTGAAGTGTCGGTTGACCTCCTTGTCACTGGCAGCTGTTGCCTGCAGGGTTCTTAAGTTTTCCTGGTCTTCCTTTATCGTTACCCGTAGCGGATCCAAAAAGGAAGCCTGAAGCCAAAATCCTTGGCATACCCGCAACACCTGTCATTGCAAGATGTCCTGTTCCTAGCTCCTAACCGACTGTCCAGGGCGAAAAAAACGTCTGTGGCAGAAAATCACTCCCCGCTTTAGGGCGGTAGTCCCTATGCCGTGACAAAGCATCTGCCTTCTCATTCAACCATCCTTCTCAGTAAACCACCTTGAAGTTAAACAGTTGCAGGAACTCAGCCCGGCAGAGCTGCCTTCGGTTGAGGACCTTGGTACTATTAAAGTACTCCAAATTCTTATGATCTGTATAGATCACCAATTGGTCCATTACCGAGCGTCGCAGATGATCCCATTTCTTGAATGCAACCACGATGGCAGTCATTTCCTTGCTATGGACAACAGAATTAATCTCCGCTGTGTGAAACTTCCGACTATGGCAGGCTACTGGATGCCATCTCTCATCTTCACAGAACTGGGAGAGGGCGGCTTCTAATGTAAAGTCACAAGTGCCGGTTTCCAGCTGGGTTGGCCATTCAGGGTCAAAATGTGCTGGGATAGATTGGAAGGTGAATGCTTCCTTCAAATGGTTGAAGGCCTGCAAACACGCAGGTGTCTATTCCCATTGGACATCCTACTTGGTCAAGCCTGTTAGGGTTTCGCTATTTTGCTGAAACCATTCATGAACTGACGATAGAAGTTGGCAAAGTGCATACAGCTTGGGACATCGATGATGCATGTCGGAGGTGCCCAATCTTTGATTGTTTCCACCGTTTCTGACAACGTAGAGGTCCCCATGTCCAAGATCTTGTATCAGTGGAATTCAAGCTCCCGTTGGTGGAAACTGGACTTCTACATACTTACGCATAGTGTGGCTTTCCGCAATTTCTCCATAATGCGTCTTATCATGGCAACATGCTCTTCCATGGTTTTGGAGTAGATCAGAATGTCATCCATGTAGAGGATGACACCTTCGTCCTTGAGATGCTAAAAGACCTCCTTTATCATGCTCTGGAAAGTTACCTGGGCATTACACAACCCAAATGGCATGACCGTGTATTCATACAGTCCATATCTGCACCTGAAAGCCATCTTCCATTTTTCTCCTTCTGCCATCCTTGGAAGGTAGTAGCCATTCTTCAAATCCAACTTGGTGAACACAGCGGCTTTTCCTAACCTATCTCGCAGTTCCTGTATCAAGGTGGAGGATACTTACTCTTAAATGTAATTTTGTTCAGCCCACGGTAATCTATTACCAGTCTTAATGTACTATCTGGTTTTGGCACGAAGAGGATAGGGGCTGCTGCTGCGGAACGGGATTGCCGTAGCTTTCCCGCTCGTAGTATTTTATTGAGATATTCCCGCAGTGCCTTAAGCTCCTCTTCCGACGAGGGATAAGTAGGCCCAAACGGCAGTTGAGTCCTGGGTTGCAACTCGATTATGAGTTCATACTTTGAGTGCTCCGGTATTGCCTCAATCGGTTCTTGACTGAAGATATCCCCATAGTCCTTATAGTTGAGGAGTAGCTTAACCATAATGTCTCCACCTTCCTCATCGGAGAATTGCACAATTCCCAATAGGTACACATTACTAGGGTCTTTGGCTGGTACCTCTTCATTGGTCCTGAACACTAACCGCTCTTGCTCTGCTAGGCAGTTGGCCTTGCAGAAATCTGAGCGCCAGGTTAGTGATCCTGTCTTCCAATCTATGTTGGGGTTATGGTCCTTCAACCAAGACATAGGTAGGTACCCATCCACCTTGGTGTCGGGCATATCTGTGACCTCAAAGCGCATCTCATCATGGTGGTCATCTATTTTCATCTCTAATGACTTGGTATAGTGTAGACCTAACCCAGGAATGTGATTACCGCTTGTATCCCTTATTGGCACAGGAACCTTTCACCATACACAAGGTGCCTGGGTCTGCTTGACCCATCGGCTGCTAAGTACCAGCCCAGTAGCTCCACTATTGTAATGGGGGCACCCCTAGGAAGATGGATCCCAAGGTTGCGACCGCACCAAACAACTTCAAACTTATCGCCAAAAGTTCACACAGGTGTAAGAGTAAAGTAGATGGTAAAACTTAATATCGTTAAGCCTGACGCTTCACTCAATTAAGGTCTCTAGAGGATTGATTGTTGGAGTAGGAGAGTTCTCGCATAGATGTTCAGGTAGTTTTATCTTATGCCAGAAACTCCCCCATCAGTTTACTCCAACTGTTCGAGCACACCCTTCTCCGCTAAGGGTGGTCCGACACGTCTCCTAGCACCCCTTTCAGGCATGCCTGTGTCGACACTCTCTAGTCGGCGTTCACCATATGTGCATATTGTTTCTGCGGCGCGTTTCCATTCTGCCCGCCGGAGTGAAAACCTCTGCGCATCGGGGACTTGCCAGTGGCTAACTGTCAAGACCCCTTGCTGAACTAGACTATCTATGACACCCTTCCCATGCGCGTTGATTTCTTCTTGACGCCGGAAGCTACCGTGAGCGGTTTATCTATCTACTATTTACGAGTCTCGGGCTTCCGGTGTCTTCCGCAGGGTACGGTGGTCCAGGAGTGATCCAATGGGCGCTACCCACGACCACTACCTCGGATACACCTTACCTGCGGTAGGAATCATGCTTTTAGTGTCTCTGCACTTCCCTCTCAGAGCCTATGGCGTTGGGGACATCCTTGGGCGTGGTAGGTGCAAAACGTTCCCAGTCGTCCCGGCACCACCCGGGACTACCTTCGGGACCCCCACGGTTAACTCCCGTTAACTCCGTCAGTTTTGGTCCGTTTTACTCCGAACAACTTGGAGGAGGTACTCCACCTTCCACCCTATGCCCCCTTATATATCCTGCGAACAGCTTACGGTCGACCGGACGGCAGCAACGTATACGGTGTTGCAAGCGGGTCTCCAAAGATCCTCCTTTGCTAGACTGCACACAACTACGCAACCGTTTGCCCATGACGTCCGGGCCTCAAGGCGGGGCCGGAGGGGCATGATAGGAATAATGTCTTCAATTTACAGCTTCTTCGTAGCTGCGTAGCTCGCCCAATAGCATCTCCCGGAACCCCAGATTCCAGTATTATGCATGGCTTCGTGTGACAAACATTCCAGTCATTTTTCCCAAACTCCCCGAGGGACTTCGTATTGGCAGGTAGGGTAACTCAGGTCCTTGAACAGGGTAATCCAAGCCTCAAGGCAGGGTAACCCTGTTCTGTGGGTAGGGTAATCTTGTCCGGTGGACAAGTGGATTTTCTCCTGTTACCCTATCTATCCCTCTTCCGGGGATAGACACACTCGGCCTTTCTCTAGTTACCCAGCCTAGCTGTGTATTGGCCCTTCATAGGTCCCTAAGTACGCTGACACCAACCTTGGGCGTAGCCATGTACCTAAATACTTGTGTCCACTAAGTCTGCTCATCTCGGAGCCCGGGCCATCGGGTCTCCGTAGGTCAAGTACTCACTTGCCTGCCGGTTCCTACCAGTTCGCCTCCGGGCTACCTGTATGGGTGTAGGTTCCGGCTACCATACCTCCTGTATGCTGGGTCGTTACAACTATCGAGTAGCAGGACCGCTTCAGCGCTTACCTGTCCAGCTCCAATATTCCAGTCTAACTTTACCTGCAGTTGGATAGACTTGGTATGATGAGGCAAGTTGTCACACTTCTGCCTCTTCGCTTGTCTTAGGGACATAGTCATCTTGGCTTACTAATTTTGACCTCTTGCCTTTTGACACAAGAGCAGCGGCAACCAGTCAGTAAACTTTAAGGGATTGGGATTCGTTTTATCGACAGCTAGGGTGTTTACTATCATGCCAGCATGATTCCGGGTACCAAACCCTCCTCGGGTACACTTGGAACTAACCCTGTTTATTTTGATCAAGTCCAGCCCGAACCAATTTTGCTTGTACTAAACATAACAATTTTCCCCCAGGTGGGTAGAGGTCCCCTGTCAGACTGGTTCCAAGGGCAGCGTCCCTGCTTCCCCAATGTCGGGTGTCTCCTGGAGTGAGACCTCACCCAGTCTCAACCGTAATAATGTACTGTGACTTGCCCATCCAGGTAAGGAAACACTGAAAGAAATACGTATAACTAGAACAAAGGAAATAACCAGAAACCGAACAAAGGAAAGATAGCTCCTTCCACCGTGAGCGGCCCGCAATATCTACCTGCCCACACCCCTGTGGTGTAGTCAGTACCAGGCTTGTTCTTGCAGTGGAGGAGTACTTACACATCCCAGAAGCCACTTCCAGGGTTCCTTACATCCATCCCTCATGGGTCTATGGATACGGGTTAGTAAGATTATACCTTAAGCAGAATGGGTTTTTACCTATTCTGAGCCGTCAGTATCAACCTCCATAATTTCAGGTGATGCCTGTCGCACTTCAAGTATCTTTAACAAGGAAGCCAGAGGGGGTGCTTCAATGCACTTTAGCCACTTGTCCATTCCTGTGGGCTTGCTTACCAGGGCCAACCATTTCAACCCGTGAGCGTGTTCAGATGAACTAATGACTGGGGCCGCTGCGGTACACTTTCTCTGGAAGTGACCCGTTTGCCCACACTTGGTGCATTGGTTGCCCTTCCTCTGACGTTCGCTCAAAGTCGACAGGATATCCTGATCTGCTATTGCAGACTCCGAAGTCGCCAGCTTTGCCTGTTTCCCCATGTTGAAATTAGTAGATTTGGTAGACCTCTGATTCTGTCTGCCCGAACCTTTTTCCTTCTTCTTGAACCTGCCAGCTGTCGAGGATCTATCCTCCTCCTTATCTGAGGGCTGGGACCATAGGGCAGGGTGGATGACATGGTTACTAAACCGGTTGTTGTCCTCCTGTATATGCCCAACCTTCTGGAAAGATCAAGGTACTCTTCCAGGTCGGTCGAATCTGGCTCCTTAAGTGCCCATGCATTCCGCACCTCTTGCGTGATGCCTGATTGAACCTTGTCACGTACCTGCACTGGATCTGTATAGCTAAGTTTATACATGTAATCAATTATCTTATCCAGGTATTCATCGATGTGATGTGGCTTCATTACAAGGTCTGGCCACTGGAGAAGGGATCGATCTTGCTCAGCCTGGTCTCTGCCGAAACTTCGTTCCTGCCATTATTGGAACGCTTTCCATATCTATAAGTGGTGCCTGTCCTTTACGGGAACGCCAGTGCGCTTTGCGCCTTCCTTGTAAATGTGCCCATGCAACCCCAGGTACCATGCCCAGGCTGAGTCTTTAAGAAGGGGGATTACCAAGAGTACCCTATCCATATCGGTTAACTTGCAATCTGCAAAGTATTCGAATTTGAACTCTGCCAAGGTCAAGAAGCGCGCGAGTTCTGTAACTTTCCCCTTGAATGGAGGGATACCACTCAGCTTTTCCGTCTTCTTCTGCTGGTGTCTCGGTATAGGCCTAGAAGCCGAACCATTACGCCTGAGGGCTTTTGCTAGCCTCTTCGCCCGGCGATCCCACTGTCGTTTCTTGTCATTGCTCCAGTTATCCTTGCGAGCACCAAGGCAGGAGGTCGAATCAGGAAGAGAATCTCCATTGTCATTATTATCTGAGCTGTCATAGTCAGAGTCCCCTGGGTCTCCACCTGCTCCTGCAGTGCCACCTCCGGGGGGTGCATTTCCATCCCCACTATCTCCAGTATTCCAGCCTTGGGATTCCTGTGGTCTATCATACCCATCAAACCATTCCTTCCAGCAATGCTGGTTGCCATCCTCCGGGGGGTTAGCACCTGATGGTCCGTATGCTGGTGGTGGAATAGGACGTCGCCCACTTTCAGGAGTTGGGTTAAGCGCCGCCTGTGTTATCCGCAGAAATAACTGCAACCCTGGACAACTCAGGGGTTGCATCGGGGGGCCAGCGTGCCTCCATGACCCACAATACCCACATGTTGGTCATCTATCTCCTTCCTTTTGCCTTCTTTGGTGCCTCACCGGGGTCCACAGTCCCTTCTTACACCTATAGGAGTGGTAATGAATCCACCCTATTCGGGTTTCTTCCGACTTACAACCCGACGGACAGAACTTGTCCTGGCTCTCCGCATCGCCACTTGTGATAGTCGGGAGACCGGAGGGAAGACTTGGTTTCGAGGGTGTCAAGGGAATGACCGGTGCCCAAGAAACGGAGCGAGCAGGTGTCCCAGGTCCTGGGATTGGAGTCCCCCGTGACGGAGCCATGGGTGTTCGCTCCTCCTGGCATCATACCTGTTCAAAGAATCCCGGTGAGGCTGCGCGCAGTGGCCGGAACCCTGGAGTAGCCAATACTGCTGGTGGGAATGCTGTGGNAGGTATCAGGAGCGGGCAGCGAAACTGACAGAGGTGTGGGTCTTGGGGCGGCGATGGGAGGTATAGGGGTTGTGACCGACAGTGTTGCGGGCGGATTAATAGGAGCCGGAGTTGGATGAGGAGTATGGTTAGGCGTGTCTAGGGCTGTAATGTGCTTTGGCTTGGATGTCCTTTTTCTTACTTTACGTCTCGCAGTTGGCCCAATGGTGGGGCTGACCGAAGAACCCTCAGCGATTGAGGGTGGGACTGACAGGGAGCCTGTAGATACCGACGAGAAGGAGGAGGTATAGCTGTATGGGTCGCCTTCCAGGCTTTCCAACATCTGTATACCGATTGGACTCAGGTACGCCCTGCATTGGTCGTCTCTGGCTCTCATGGCCAACTCCAGGCCAAAGTTCTCGGGCTTGGTATGGACGGGTGGCCATGGGGGCATGGCCTGTAACATCAGTACATTATTCTCAGCATCAATACTGTACCCTCCTTCGCAAGACTTTTCCAATGCTGCCATCCCAGTCATCAATACATGCTGATCCCTTATTATCTGCAGGTATGCCTCCAGCTGCACTTTCATCCGTTCCACCGCTGCTGTAGTGATCTGTGTTGGGAACACCTGCTACTGCTGGGTGTTCCAGTTCCTGAGTTCCTGCTTTGCCTTCTCGAGCGACTTGGATATCTCCCGGACAATGTAAGATTAGACAAACTAGCGGGAGAACTGGCCAAATAGGACCCCTTCCAGCAGGGGAGGGGCCATATTGTGGACAAGGTTAGGGTCTTGGAAGAATGAAAGCACTGCAGCGCGAGGGTCGGTAATCATAAGATCAAGATATTCAAGGGGTAACTGAATAGGGGCGGCCTCCGAGAGTAACTAGTGGCCATCCCAGTCAATACCGCGAATATCTGCAAAAACCGATGTGCAAAACATGTTGGCGGTGTTCTCGTCAAGGTCTAGGTCTGAATCCAAGCTTGATTCCATTCTGGTTCGGAGTTCAGTACTAGCCATTGCACTTTCCACCCTGGGCTACTTGTTCTAGACAAGATTACCAGTATTTACACAAGCGCAGTGCCGAAGCTCGAAAACAATTAATCAGGGGAGGAGTTAAGCGAGGAGCTGGCTTAACGATATACTGTGATGGGGGCTCCTCTAGGAAGATGGATCACAAGGGTGCGACCGCACTGAACAACTTCAAATTTAATGCCCAAGGTTCATGCAATGTAAGAGTAAAGTAAATGGTAAAACTTAATATCGTTAAGCCTGACGCTTCATTCAATTAAGGTCTCGAGAGGACTGTTTGTTGGAGTAGGAGAGTTCTCACATAGACTTTCAGGTAGTTTTATCTTATGCCAGAAACTCCCCCATCAGTTTACTCCAACTATTCGAGCACACCCTTCACTGCCTTGGGTGGTCCGACACGTCTCCTGGCACACCCTGCGGGCATGCTTGTGTCGACACACTCTAGTCGGGGTTCACCTTATATGGTTATCGTGTCCATGGTGCATTTCCATTTAGCCCGCCAGAGTGAAAACTCCTGCGTACTGGCATCTTGCCAGTGGCTAACAGGCAAGACACCACATGAACTAGACTATCTATGACACCCTTCCCATACGCATTGATCTCTACTTGGCCCCAGAAGCTACTGTGAGCGGTTTATCAGTCTACTATTTATGGTTCTTGGGCTTCCAGTGTCCTCTGCAGGATCCGGTGATCTGGGAGCAGTCCAATGGGCACTACCCATGACCCCTACCTTGGATCTACCTTACCTGTGGTAGGAATCATGCTTTCAGTGTCTCTGCACTTCCCTTTCAGAGCCTATAGTATTGGGGACACTTTCGGGCTTGGTAGGTGTAAAACTCTTCAGGCCACCCCGGCACCACCCGGGACCACTTTCGGGCCCCCCATGGTCAACACCCATTAACTCCACCAGTTTTGGTCCATCTTACTCCAAACAACTTGGAGGAGGTACTCCACCTTCCACCCTATGCCCGCTTATGTCCTGCGAAGAGATTATGGTTGACCGGACAGCAGCGACATATACAGTGTTGCAAGCAGGTCTCCAACGATCCTTCTTTGCCAGACTGCACACAAGGACGCTACCGTTTGCCCATGACATCCGGGCCTCCAGGCGGGGCCGCAGGAGTATGATAGGAATAATGTCTCCAGTTTGCAGCTTCTTCGGAGCTGTGCAGCTTGCCCAATAGCACCTTCTGGAGCCCTAGATTCCAGTATTAAATATGGCTTCGCGTGACAAACATTCTGGTCATTTTTCTCAAACTCCCTGAAGGACTTCGTGTTGAAAGGGAGGGTAACCCAGGACTTTGGGCAGGGTAACCCAAGCCCCATGGGAGGGCAACCTGGTCCTGAGGGTAGGGTAATCTTGTCTGGCGGACAAGACAACTTTTGCCTGTTACCCTGTCTATCTTGTTGCTGGAGATAGATATTTCCAACCTTTCTCCAGTTACCCAGCCTAGCTGAGTAACCGCCCCTTTTGAGGTCCCTAAGTACGCTGACACCACTTTCTGGGTGTACCCTGGTACCCAAGTACCTGGCCAGCTAACTCTGTTCATCTGGGAGACCAGGCCATTGGGTCTCCGTAGGTCAAGTACTTACTTGCCTGTTGGTTCCTACCAGATCACCTTCTGGCTACCTGTATAGATGAAGGTTCCGACTGACATAGCTCATGTATGCTGGCTCCTTACACCGCTTGCCATGGTGAAAGAGTTCCAGTGACTACAATTAGAGTGAATACGGTGCGGAGAGGGGTGGGACACCTTTCCCGCTGTTTGAAGAAACCAGGGTCAAGTGGGATAAAGGTTTTCAAGGTCTGCAAAGTGCACACAGGGGGAAGTGAGAGGAAGAGATAGGCTGTGAAGCACCCAGACATGGAATATAAATATCGAGATACCTCTCACGCTTTTACAGAATCACCCGGGCTGGAGAAGAGATCTTATCAATATATTCATTACACACTACACTTCTAAATTTGCTTCTACCTTGACATTCCCAGGGAGCCTTCCTAGCAATCACTTCATCATGTATTGGGCCTTAGTACAGACTCACTTGTCCTTAGAGTTGGCTACTGTCTAATAGCATCTTGATATCTTCTACACTACCCAGGCTCACAACCAGATTCTTAAAGTAGCCTGGATGACTGCTTATCTAGTGCCCTCCACCATCGATCTCAAACCTACCTCAAATGAAACCCACACATATATAAGATCAAGTTTGATCTCACTCTAAGCGAAGTTTTCCAAGATGAAAATATTCCCTTCTGGTTCATTGATCATGGGATCAAGTGGGCCCTCAAGACCCGCACACTTATACAAAGGGAAGACAGGATGTCACAAGCAAGAATTGATGCAGGATCAGAGGATTCTAGTGACAAAGACATGTTGCCCACTGAGAGACAGCAACAGCTGATCAGTGTATGGGGTCTAGGCCAGGACAGCCCATATCTACTACCACTAGCACCACCAGGGCCGGGAGGTAACATTCGGCCACCATGGTTGGGTCCTACGCCTATACCTACAAACCCATCAGGGCCACCAGTATACAGAGGCCCTACCCAAAGTAATACAAAGATGTGGAGCACACAAAGGTTGTGGTCTGGAATTCCGACTCCCTCAGGCACTACTGACTTGGGTGCCCTTACCGCATACATTGAAACACTGATCAGCCAGCTGGACTGAAGTGTGACACAAACCCAGAATGACCGGATGGTCGCCTATGGGACCCTATCAGGCGAGGGAAGAGAAACAGCATAAGGTCCACCTTAAGGATGGGAGGAACTTCTGAAGGGGGAAAAACTAGTCAGAGAGGAGCTGGCGCTCTGGCAAAATAAGAGTAGGAAGTTGGAAGGAGAAGTTGTGGCAGAGATTACTAGATTTAAGGGAGTGATTGAGGCCGTATTCGCCCACATGCATAAGCGATCGGAACAACAAGCAGCAGTCAGCAGACAGCTGCATCAAGCCCTGGGACGCACCATCCAAGTATTGGTGAGTAGAGATCAAGAGCTGTAGACAGGACTGGATAAACAGTGGAAGAAGTTAGAAGAGGAACGATGACGTCAGGAGACCCAAGAACTACAGTTTGTCATGGAGCTGCAGACACTCGATAATAAGGTAATGACAGGACTAAGGGACATGCAGCAGAACATGACCCAAACATTTGCCCAGTCATCAAGAGAAATGACTGTGCTGGTACAAACAGTATTAGGTTGGCATCATGGGGGATCAACCTATGGTGGGAAAACAGGAAGAGGATGGCTAGGGCCATCCCAACAAGACAAAGGGCAAGGGCCAGCAGGGAGCGGCACCTGACCAAAGACCATACAGAGTAGCTGGAAAGAGACTATGTTACCTCCCAAAGGGGCTAGAGGAGCAGTGGACCCGAACCCAGGAGATGACAGGTTGGACAATGGTGGAGAAGGACTGAGCTGCTTGCCGGTCGCACTGTTTGTAGGAAGGCCCAGGATGGCTAAGAAAGAGGAAGAACACTAAATAATACTACAGCTAGCCAAGGAGTTGGCATGACAGACTACGCTGTATCAGAAGAAACCTGCCGACCCTCTATTCGTATGTGAAGCCAAGTCCTACCAGGACATTAAAACCTAGCTACACACATGCCAGGACTACTTTAGCCGAAATCCTATAGAGTGGATGGAGGATAATGATAGAATTGTATATGCTCTGGGAAGGGCGAAGGGGGCCGATGTGACACCTTACAGCAACCGGTATTGGAAAAGCATGGAAAGGCTTGGAGGATATACCACTAGTCCTGAATTGCTGGCATGGGATCAGTTTGGGTATGAAATAATCACATGGTTCTCACTGATCAAGGAGGACCTGAATGCTTTGGGGCCGATGGGAAAAAGCAAGTGTGAGAAGAACATAGACAAGTATCTCCTTTAGATAGAAAACTTGAACATCAACGCCAAGGTTCAAGAGATGGCATGGAGGAAGATGGTCGAGGACTGACTACTTGAAGCAATACAGGAATGGCTGTCTCACGAACGATACGACACTGATGCCAAATAGCTAGAGCACCTGCGAGTGGTTGGCAACAAGGAGGAGGCTTTCCATCATAGTGAAAGACAACTGCAGGACAATCTATTGAGCCCTGCATGGCCTTCAGGACCATTGAAATAATGTCGGGAGGATGGAGAAAATGAGTCGACATCAGGAAAGGATGAAGGGCGACTGAGTAAGTTCCCAAGGAAGACAGCACCTGGGACTTTCAAGTCAGCATGGTTTGCCCAAACCAACAAAGTGACCAAAATTCAAGAGGTTGAGCATACAGACTGGAAGAAAGCTCAAGAAGGAATATGCCAAAACTTGGTTGACCAACGCCAGGAAAATAAAAGCTGTACCCAGTGCGGACTCACCAACCACAAGTGGAGAGCTCGTAGGAAGGGAGCCATAGTCACAATGGTAGGGCAACAGAAATCAGGGAAGTTTAGATCCTGAAATGTGGAGGTTCGGAATACTGCCCCAAGGCCAGCGGTGAATGAAACGCATGTGCTACGAGCACCTAGACTTTGAGAGTTGTCGGATTAGGAATAGTGATGGATCTGACAACTAGGAGCCTTGTATAAAAACCATGACATACGTTTCGAGCCAGGGTAATTGCTTATTCAAAATAGTCTGAGAATAACCCTGACTGTGTTCTGAGTATGGGCAGGGACAGAAGTGCAAAAGAACTTCCAAAGCGTGTATAACGGAGAGCGTTAACCCATCTCAGGGGGATGCAATCAAGGATGACCCCCGACCTGGATGTGGGATGACAAGACTTCATATTCCCCCCTGGGTAGAGAAGGTTCAAACCCAACATGGATGAAGAGGGGGCAGTGATGCGGGGCAACCCAGGGTGTCCCAACTCTTTCCTCTAAAGGTCATGCACGGTACATGAGTCAGGAGAGCGCAGGACCATCTGAAGGTACTCTCCCAGCCATCAGGATGGCACCACCAGTGACGGCAAGTAGGTAGGCTGCAGGTTGCTGGTTGACACCAAGGACAGCATGCTGGCCTTAAACTATATGCAACGGCAGGAGTTGAACACCCAAGGTTGGGTTAGAAAGGTCACTCCCTCATCTATGCACTGGTGGCATAGACCAGTATGATTAAACATCATTATTGAGGGAAAAGAAGTCAAGAAACAAGGTGCACACATCAGTGACTGAGTTTGTCTGAGGAGGCATGAATAGCTGAAATTGTGCCGGCGTAATAACAAACACCAAAGATTATTGAATGCCCAGAACAACATGTCCGTTAAATAAAGACAGGGTAACCTCACAGGGGAATAAAAGCAAGAGAAAACTCAAGTCCCAACACCTACATGTTACGAGCATCTACAAGGCACAGCCCATCTTAGAATACAAGAAGAACAAGGACTGATTTACGAGTTATTATACTCGGGCTCGTAGTTCTTTATTATACTAGAAGCGCTAGTCCAGAGATTGGGCCCAGCAACGATACAACGAGATAACACAGTTAGTATAACAGAGTTTGATGGTGCACAATCCCAAAATGCAGAAACGTGCTATACAACCTCTATTATGCTTGAAATAGGGGCTTACCGACATTGCTCAGAAATTACCTGTGAAGTCATGAGCCAGGGGATCCATAACTTCATAATTCCATTCGGTTGGGGGCATTGTCAACACCCCCTGTCATTCACAGAAGATGCAAGCAAATGGGCATTCCAGGTAGAGCACTGTAACAACACTTGAAACCAGAAGATGAGAGGATCTGTATTGAGTGGGCCAGGAGAGTGGCTTCAGACCCTATAGCAAGATACGTAGACTGAATTGCAGGCCCAGAGGACCCAAAGGCAGTGGTCCTGAAAACCCTGCCGAAACCTTACCCGCAGTATGCCGACCTCTTCCGACCTCAGGCAGCAGAATGGCTCCCAAATCCTAATATCTTTGATCATGAGATCAAGGTCGTGGAAGGCAAGAAGGCACTATGGTGGCCAATATACCCGTTATCGGAAAAGGAACTACGGGCATTGCGAGAGTACCTTGAAAAAATGCTGCTCAATGGGAACATAATATCTAGCCAGTCCCCTGCAGGTGCACTAATACTATTTGTGCCAAAATCTGATGGGTGACTGAGACTATGTGTGGATTACTGTGGGCTTAACAAGGTTAGGATTGCCAACAAGTACCTCCTACTGCTCATGAGTGAACTCAGAGATTGAGTAGTTGGGTCTCCTATCTTTACCAAGTTAGACCTAAAAGATGGGTACCACCTGTTATGCATTAAAAAGGGGGACCAGAGGAAAATGGCCTTCTGCACTCGATACGGTAATTGCGAGTACCAGGTAATGCCATTCGGGCTAGTGTACATGCCCTCTACCTTTCAAGACATGATGCACATGGTTCTAAGGAGGTTTCAAGATTTGTGACTAGTCGTATACACAGATGACATCCTAATCTATTCCAAGACTGAGGAGAACTATGTCAAACTAGTCAAAGAGTTATTGGCTGAGTTGCGGAAATACCAGCTGGGAGTGTCTATCACTAAATCAGTATTCCACACCAAGACGGTGGAATTTCTGGGATACATAGTAAACACAGATAAGATCACCATGAGTGATTGAAAGGTCAAAGCTGTGAGGGAATGGAAGAAACCTGAGTCTCTGAAGGACATACAAACTTTTATAGGATTTGCAAACTTCTACTACGGATTCATTAAGAATTTCTTGGGGACTTGTAAACCCATAACGGAGTTGATAAAAGGTGACCCCAAGGGGTTTGCCTGGGGAAAGAAGCAGGTAGAGGGTTGCGAGTTCCTGAAAGAACAGTTCATAACAGCCCCTATCCTGGTACATTTCCACCCAGACCGAAACATGGTAGTGGAAATAGATGCAAGTGATTTTGCACTACAGTATATAATGTCACAGTATATTGCAATAAGGCTACACCCAATAGCATTTCACTTCAGAAAGCTCAACTTGGTAGAATGCAACTATGGTGTTCATGATAAAGAGTTGCTCGCCATAGTTAAAGCATTCAAGGAATGGGTTCACTACCTGGCAGGAACAAAAGAACCCATCCCGGTGTTCACCGATTATCAGCATCTATAATACCTCCTTACGAGCAAGGCATGGAGTGCCAGACAAATCAGGTAGGCTCAGATGTTAGCAGATTTTAACTTCAAGATTGTGTACTAGCCAGGGTCAAGTGGCAGAAAGCTGGATGCATTAAGTAGACGGCTAGAATACCATCCCGAGGGGGGCGCTACGCAAGGTGGCAAGCTCTCAACTTTAAACCTCACATATTTTAACCAGGTTATGGTTATAGTGGTAGAAAAGGAGGAGGAACCTGGTCCAGGTCAGAAAACACCAGAACCGGAATACACCTGGGCTATAAAAATACACCCAGAAGTTCAGATTCTGCCGAGAGGCTCAAGCGAAGCAGCAGGACATGACATCTACACTTGGGAAGGGACAGTAGTACCTGCTCATGGACAAGCAATGGTAGCCACTGGAATAGCCTCAGTATTATCATTGGGAACCTATAGCTGGGCAGCTCCTAGAAGTAGCCTGGCTGTCTGCCATGGGATTATAGTAGGAGCAGGGGTTATTGATAAGGACTACAGGGAAGAGGTAAAGATGCTGCCATTCAATTTGAAGGACCAGGACTACCATGTGGGGAAGGGCGAATGAGTTGCGCAACTCATAGTGGAAAGGATTCATGATAAGGAACTCCATGAAGAACTGGAGCTAGATGATATAGAGAGGGGTCAGGAATGATTCAGAAGCATGGGAACTAGTGTGGTCGAGACCCCAACCAAAGCCAGTCAGCTGAGAGAAGTAATTGGGTAAAATCAATACTTCAATAAATTCGAGCAGGGGAGGCATAAGACCCTGACAACTAAAGAAACTGTGATAACCAATACAGTGCTTATTAGAGCCATGGTGTGGAAATTTGACACCCAATTCTTAAGACAGGTGGAGGAAAAGGAGAAGATGGACCAGGACTGGAAGTTGGAAAGAGAGGAGTTGGAAAAGCTCTGAGATGAGGGAAAGGAGATGCCAACACATTGGACCTTAGTAGATAGCCTTCTTTACTATAAGGGAGAGCTATACATCCTGAAGGACGAAGCACTACAAACCCTGATCACTCAAAGCAGCTATGACTCCTGAGTCGCAGGGCATTTCGGTCAGGAAAAGACAGTAGAAATCATAACAAGGGACTTCTACTGGAAAGGACTTGCAGAATAGATAAATGACTACGTACGATCCTGTGATGAGTGTCAACATAACAAAGTGCCACAGCATGCAAAGTATGGGTTCCTATAGCTATTGGAAATAACCTACACAGCGTGCACATCTATCTCAACTGACTTCATAATCCAGCTACCAAAGCCAGAAGATAATACTCAGATCATGGTAGTGGTCAACCGCTTTACCAAGATGGCCCACTTTATAGGTCTCAAGGAAAATACAATGGCAAAGGATGTAGTGCAGACATTTTTGTTGGAAGTATAGAGGTTACATGGGCTACTGATGGAGATCATCACGGACATGGATATGAAGTTCGCCCGTGAATTTTGGGAATCACTCTGCAAACTCTTAGACATTAAGTGAAAAAATGTCAATGGCATACCATCCTCAAACAAACAGGCAAATGGAGAGAACCAACCACATACAAGAAGACTATCTCTGAAGCTTCATTTACTATTATCAGGATGATAGGCACTAACTGCTTCCACTAGCAGAACATGCCTACAATAATTCTGCTATGAGTGCACGTGGACTAACCCTGTTTTATATGAACTATGGATACCTCCCACCAATGGAGTGGATGAAGGAGCAAGAACCTCAAAATCCAGGAGCTACCACTTATGCTCACTGGATGAGGAAAATATAAAGACAGGTGATGGCTACACTAAAGGCAATCAGAGAAGCAATAGGGTGATACCATGACAAGAAAGCTAGGCCACAGCCAAACTTTCAGACAGGTGACTGGGTCATGCTAAATGCCAAGAATGTTTGCACCAAGTAACCCTCCAAAAAGCTTAGCCCAAAGTTGTATGGGCCATTCAAAATCTGGGAGCAACATGTCAAGTAAGCATTTAAGCTGGAAATCGGGGAGCGCTAGAAGATTCATCCCATCTTCCATATATCATTGTTGGAGTCTTATCAGACATCAGTTCAACCGGCTCGAGAGCAGCCTCTCAGGGGACAAGAGGAGATAGATGGTAATCTGGAATGGGAGGTTAAAAAGATAGTAAAGAGTAAGATTATTTCCTATACTGGTAGGGTTTATAGGTACACTGGGAGGATCCGTGAACTGAGGTACTTCGTAAAGTGGTGGGGGTGTTTGAAGGATGAAAAAACCTGAGAGCCACTGCAGCATTTAGAGCATGTGGTAGGAGTAGTAGAAGAGTTTCAGGGGAAGAACCCAGAGATACTATGGATATAAAGGAAGGATAGCAAGGAGAGGTTTTCCTGGGCATGGCCAAGTAAACGCGCAAAGGTTTTTTATTCTGTCTTGTCGAGTCCTTAAAGGAATTTAATTTGTACATTATTAGAGAAATTGATTATAGAGATTCGAGCCCAACTCTTAGAGAGGGGAGCTTGTATTACACATAAGATGAACCGGCATAGTGTAATAGTCATGTCACGTGATTATGGATGAAGGATCACGTGTCGGATCCCAGGGTCCGTTGGAGTATTGGCAGAATGGTTTAAAGTCTACCAATATGATACCGGCACAAAACACTCATTTATGCCACCACCGAAAGTCGATGACTGAGAAGTTTTCATGGAGCCTTTGAGGAAAGACCCTCAGGTATTCTGACAAGGTCAAAGGAAGTAAAGCGGTGGGTTGGTCGTGGAGATGAATGCACGCAAAGATCCTGCAGCTGCGCCGATTGATGGATCCCAACTGCAGAGAGGTCAGCTACTCCGCTAGGGGTTCTGGCTGCCACATAGGTAGTAAGACCAAATTACAGGACCAGTGGTGGAGGGTTGTGGAGGAAAATCCTGACGAGGGGATGATGCCCAAGAGACGATCGTTCACACATGTCTAGAGGCCTGATAAAGTAGAGCCTGATGGTGGCCTATTACATGGAAGGTTTACCCTGCGCATATCGAGGCCTAAACACTATTGGTGCGCTAAGACAGGAGCATGCCTCCTGCAGGTTGATGCAGACGGATAAGGAATCTGCCTGCATTGATAAGTCTGTCATCAGAGCTGATCACTTCATTTGGAGAGGTAGAACCAGGAGCTACTTGCCATGGTGAAAGGGTTCGAGTGACTATGATTAGAGCGAACATGGCGAGGACTGGGGTGAGAAACCCTCCCTGCTGTTCGTAGAAATTAGAGTCAAGTAGAGTAAAGGCTTTCAGGGCCTATGAAGTTCGCACAGGGCAAAGTGGGAGGAATAGATAGGCCGCAAAGTACCCAGACAGGGAATAAAAATATTGAGGTGCCTCCTACGCTTTAACAGAATCATCAGGGATGGAGAAGAGATCTTATCAATATATTCATTATATGATACACTTCCAAATTTACTTCTATCCTGACATTCTAAGTGAGCCTTGCTAGCAATCACTTAGTCACGTATTGGGCCTTAGTACAGACTTGCTTGTCCATAGGGTCCGCTACTGCCTAACAGTGACATGAATACGCCCTCTACCTTTATGTGTATTATGCAGGACCTACTCAGTAACCTTTTACACCACTTCATGTAGGTGTATATTGATAATGTCCTTATTTATTCCAGTACGTGAACTGAGCACATACAACACAACATGAGGGTGTGTGAGCAATTACAGCCAGCAGAGCTTTATTCTAGCAAAAGGAAGTTGATCTTATTTGTGCAATTACTAGAAGGACCGGGATATATTATAGACAATGAAGGGATTTATAGCTCACCTGAGAAAGTAGCTTTGATCGAGCAATAAGCAACACCATGAAACGAGAAGGAACTGCAGTGATTCCAGGGTCTGGTGAACTTCATTGTATAATTCTTACTATACGATGCAACTGTTATGGCACCACTTACAGATCTGACAGGAAAAGCGGAATTTATTTGGACAGACATAGACAATAAAGTATTAGCCAACATCAAAGACCTAATCAAACAAGCACAGGTGATCGAACTGATAAATTATAGCTTAGAAGAACCCATATGGCTGATGACAGATGCCGCAGATATTGGAGTAGGAGTATGGGTTGGCCAGGTGCCAACACATAAAGCAGGTCACTCTGCAGCCCTGTATAGCGGAAAGTTCATGAATTTGCAGATTGACTACGTCACTACAGACAAGGTGGTACTAGTGGTGATTGATGCACTCCTAGCATTGAACCATATACTTATGGGTTCCAAATTTGCAATTATAACAGACCACTAATGCCTGGTAAACCTGCACACTAACCAGATTCCTGGCCAAAGGAGGACGCACTGGAGAAATGGACTGAGCAAATACGATGCAAAGGTAGTGTATAGCCCAGAATGAACTACCCATTTAGCAGATACACTCTCCTGCATGTATGAAGACTCTGATAACCAAACTCTACCACTCATCCTCGATCGCATCCTAGAGGAGAATGATATCTCTGACTCTACCTCCTACAAGAATCCATCTAGAGCACTGGCCTCAATGGCACAGAAAAGTACACTTACCCCTCTAGCATACTCTATGTAGTTCTGGGAACTGCATGATTGCCCCCACCTTAGGATAGGGGAAGACAAACAACCCTTCAGAAAAAGTACTAGTCATGATAACACATGGCTATCCCAACAATCGAAACTTAGAGGGCGAACTCCCGATCGAGCCCACCAGGGCTACCTGCAGTGCAGCCCCTGTATGGAAACTCACTTAGCATCTACAACAATGAAGTAATTATGTCAGTAATACCCCCCCCCCGATGGATGGGTACCGCTGAACCGTCAATGATGTCTGGAAAGAGGAAGGAAACACAGGATAGACCATGACCAGGGTAGAACAGATTGAAGATGAACAGGACATCATGGACACATCTCGCGAGATGCAAAGCAGTTTCAGACAACAGATAGTACCTGGATACTGACACAAACGAATCTATTCACGAGATATGAGCCGGTCTGGACAAGGTGAACTAGAAGGAGCCTATATAGTAGACGGAATGCTATCCATGAGAACCAGTTATAGTGAATACTCCCTCTTTAACCCCAAAGGCCAGGTCTTCAATAAGAATACTCTAGAGGAATACGTCATACATGAAATACATAGCAAATGAGAACAGAGCGCCGATCGAAATCTCCAATATGGAACCAAATATGTCTACTGGCCAGAGATGAGGAAGGACTTGGGCGATTATGTAAAGCCACATGACACCTGTCGGATGAACAAGAAACCAACTGACAGACCAGAGGGAAGGACCCAAACTTTGGATCCAGCTTCTGTGGGGTTTAAGTTGATCACCATTGATTTCATAGGACCTTTTAACAAGTCACCTGGATTTGACCTTGTCTTAGTAGCAGTGGACCAATTAAGTAGCCATATGTGGCTTATACCTACCAATACTACAGTCACAGCAGAAGGAATAATGAAACTCCTAGAATAAAACCTTTTCACCCCTCACAGCCACCACCTGTCAATAATTAGTGATGCTGACCCTTGCTTTGAATCTAACTGGTGGAAGCAGACATGCAGATCCCATGGAATTGAACACATCAAAGTGCCACCTGGCTACCATGAAACCAATAGACAGGTTGAATGAAAGATCTGCGATCTCAAAACCAGACTAAAGAGTATGGTCAATCAACTGCAGATGAACTGGGATCTCGTTCTTACTACCTGCACAGCATACCTGAATGCAGGCTTCACTGAAACCCTCAATATGTTACTATACAAGGCAAGGTATGAACAAAACTACCTCCTACTACCGATTACTTTCGTTAGAAACTCAGCAGTCCTGGTATTTGATAACTCCCTGAATTGGAATCAGACTGAAACTTAGCCTACCAGGCAGTAAAGCAAGTACAGCAGTGAAGTACAACCACAGCAGCATGATGCAGAAGACCTTACAAACCTATAGCAGTTGGAGAATTGGTCTTGGTAGATAGAGCACTGTTTGTCTCAACATCGGAGAGGAGTAAGAAGCTACAACCTCACTGGTGAGAACCACTCAAAATGCTAGGATTCAATGAATTTACAGAGAACTACAGAGTTAAGATGGATGGCAAAACCTGCCAGAAGGACATAGGTGTCTTCCACTCTACCTCAGGGAAACGTAACCACTCAAATGATGACCAAAGATTCCTTGGACAAGCCCATACTTGCCCTACCTGAATCCAGGTAAAGGAGAACCCAGAGTGTCAAGTGGAGAAAATCTTGGACCACAGGAAATGATACAATGATAACAAATTTCTAGTGAGATGGAAAAATATACCCACAAAGTTAAGACAACTAAGAACCTCTGAAAGACCTTGAGCAAAGCATGGAACCTGTAAATGAATGCAGGGAAGATAACAAGGAAAGAATACTAGCGAATATACAACAGATTTCGATAGGAATTGCCAGATCAGATATAAGATGCTAGTCACCAGAGTTACCTTATATCTTTCAGTTAGGGGAACAAGGTAATAAAGAACCAGTGAAGAAAGGATTCTGAGCACTTTATTTTGATACTAAATTCAAATCGACTAGTAAGAAGGACAAAGGAATGGAGGACGCAGCACAGAACTACTACTAGAACCTAACACCCCTCCATCAGAAACTATAACGATATCAAACCATTGGGAACTTAGTGTGGGGCAGCACTATCAGCGTGTAGGACTGTTTGTAACATGTTCGGGCTGGGCCCTAGTCACGTAGCAGTACAATAGGAGCAGATGGCTCCTTGATCAACGAGAAGCGAGTGCTTCTTACTAAAGGAGGCTTCAAATGGGGTGTAATAGGAGATCAAAGAAGTAACCGTTCAACCAAGTATATTGAGAATACTGTCTGTCGAAGTCTACTGTTTCCATCGTGGGAATCAGTGGTCTTTAAACACAGCATATCACTTATCTCCAGTATGAGCAATATTTCAAAACTTTGTGTGTATCAACCTATAGCACACGAAACAATTCAAGTATTAAGCGATGCTTATGAAACCAAACATAATACAAGATGTGTATCAACTGATAGCACACGAAACAATACAAGTATCAAACAATGCTCTAAAATCAAACATAAAACATTGTATATATCAACCGATAGCACATGAAACAATACAAGTATCAAGCGATACTCGTGAAACGAAACATAATCCTAACCTAGTACCCATACTGGTTATACTCCCAAAACAAAATAACAATTTCACCAATCAGAATAACCTAATGAAATCCTAATAGTCGGTAAATCCACTATTCTCCTGAAAGTTCCCATAGGACCCATCCTCGTCATTATCGCTATCCTGCAACGATCTCATGCCAACCTGCAACATCTATTCCGTATCTGTAACGACCCAGCATACGTGAGCTATGGCAGCCGGAACCTACACCCATACAGGGAGCTCGGAGGCGAACTGGTAGGGACCGGCAGGCAAGTGAGTACTTGACCTACGGAGACCCGATGGCCCGGGCTCCGAGATGAGCAGACTTAGTGGACACAAGTATTTAGGTACATGGCTACGCCCAAGGT